>JAANDH010000330.1:88680-275294 GCA_011799765.1 Nymphaea thermarum
CTACGCTGAAATTAAATGGGCAGTCATGAAGGCTGACAAAGATTCTGCGCCTGGCCCTGACGGGTTTGGCAACAGTTTCTTTCAATCTAATTGGCCAACTGTCCAGGAGGCGGTGGCGGGGGCCATACGAGACTTCTTTCAGTCCGGAAGACTGGTCAAATCCATCAATAAGACCCATATCATCCTCTTGCCGAAGGAGTGGGGTGCCACACACATGGACAAGTTCCGCCCCATATCGCTGTGCAACAGCATTCTGAAATTCATCACCAGAATTATGGTCCTACGCATGCGACCGATTCTGGCCAGGATAATATCCAACAACCAAAGTGCTTTTTTGGCAGGAAGAAGCATCCAAGAGAGTTTCCTCCTCAGTAAAGAAATAGTTCATGTGCTCAAAAACAGCAAGAAGCAATCAGCCTGCGTGAAGATAGATTTAAGCAAGGCTTATGACAGAGTTAATTGGGACTTCCTGAAGGCTGCTCTTCAACATCTTGGGTTCCATGATCTTTGGATTCACAAAGTTATGACTATTGTCACCACTGTCCAATCGGCTATTCTCATCAACGGCAAAGCAGGGACCTGGTTTATGCACAAGAGAGGACTCAGACAGGGGGACCCTCTCTCCCCGTACCTCTTTATCTCAGTTATGAAAATGCTCACCCGCAGTATTCAGGCGATCATTATCAGCAAGCATCTTAAAATTCCCCCGATGGGGGCCGGGCCCTTCTCCCCTTTCTCCACATTTTATGCGGACGACATCATCTTCTTCATTGATGGGAAGTTCCAAAACTTTCACCGCCTGAAATTGTGTCTAGACGAGTTCCTTTCTGGCTCCGGTATGGTTATGAACCCTGAAAAATCTACAGTTCTCCCTTTCAACATGGCAAGCCAGGCGATCCAACAACTAGAACACCAGCTGGGGTGGCGTATAGGCCAGATCCCCACAACTTACCTTGGCATCCCTCTTCAGACTGGAAACTTGAAAGAGGCTCAATGCAGGCAGCTCACTCTTAAGGCTTCTCAAAAGCTCTCCCTCTGGAAACAAAAGTGTCTTTCCTTTGCAGGCCGTCTGAGCCTAATCAAGCATGTTCTCTCGATGGTGCCGGGCTATTGGAGTTTAGTTGTCAAACTCCCGTTGTCTACCTGCAAACAACTGAACCGGATGGCTGCTGAGTTCCTTTGGGGCGACAGTAAGAGCCCCCATCGTATCAGCTGGCCCACCCTCTGCCTTCCCAAATCAGAGGGAGGAGTGGGCCTTAGGGACCTCCGGGAAACTAACTCCGCCAACATGGCTTTCTTAGTCTTCCGAGTGTCGGAACAGGCTTCCCCTTGGGCGTCTCTCATTAGAGGCCGGTATTGTGAGCGGAAGGGACTCCTTGACTGCACATCGAAAGGCAAGAGGGTGTCCAAAGCATGGCAAACGGCGGTTAGGGCCTGGAGCAGGATTAAAGAGCAAGTTGTCTGGAAAGTGGGTAATGGTACCATGGTTAAGTTCTGGACTGACTCTTGGGGTAACGATCGCCTCATTGACAAAATTCCCCCATCTCATCTCCACCTTGTCCAAGATTGCATCTCTTGCTCGGTTCAGGAGACCCTCGAAGTGAATGAAGAGGACACAAGGGCCTTCCTAGAGAGCCTCAACGTGCAAGTCTCCTGGCCGAGGGTTCAGGCAGAACAGGCGGATGTTCTGGCTTGGAAGAATACTGGCAATAGCATCATCAGTAGGTATGAGATTTGGCAGCGGACTCGGAAGAAAGGGGATGAACAACAAGGCAACATATTAGTCTGGAAAGGGAGACGGCTACCTAGGGCGGTATGGGCGGTCTATGTTGGCAGTGCAGGTCGGCTTCCGTTGGACGATCTAATTAAAAGGAAGGGTCGCCATCTAGCGTCTCGCTGCTATGTCTGCAAGCAGGCCAGTGAAGACACCCAACATCTCTTTTTTGACTGTAAGGGTGCCAAACCCATCTGGGCTCTCATCTACGGCAAGTTTGGTAGGACTGTCCCATGGCATGGAAGCCCACCTAACATCAAGATTGGCCTCAATAGATGGCATATTAACGGTTTTAAAGATAAGTCCCTTGACAAATGTTGGAAAGACAGTTTCCACATCGCGATTTGGTTCATATGGAAAACGCGCAATCAATTCAAGCACAGAGGGGATATTCCGCTAGGCAACATGGCAAACCAGTTTTGGTCACACTGCAGGGAGCACTGGTGGTCCTACCAATGGAAGGATTCACAGCATGTTAAAGTTCACAACTGGCTGCATACAGGCATCCTGTGGAGCAATGGCATTAAACGTGGCGACACTTGGGTGGAAATCAGCATCTCCTCCCTCTTTAAAGCAGGCAGGAAAGGGGTAGCAGGCCTAATCAGAGACGCTGCAGGTCGGTTCAGACATGGCCTGGCTTGTTGGTTCCCCAATAATTCCGTGTGGTGGGAGACCGATGTTCTCATGGAATGTCTGGGGTACTTGGTCAATATGGAAGACACGCAAGGGAGAATCTACATCTTGGCGAATGATGGTGACTGGAAACAGCACTGCCGTGGCCTGTCAGACCACAGGTCCTATAGGAGGATCAACCCGTCGCTCACTACCAGTTTATTCGATAGGGCTGTTTTTTGCAAGAGATGGCCACGTGCCGAAGCCACTAATCTTTTGTTCTTAATTCCGGATAATGGTATGTACATCAAATGGACCCCCACCCTTGACAGGTGGGATCCGTTAACAGATAGACATGTCTGAAGCTGAGGTCCTTCAGGACCCATTTTTGTTGTAAATACACCTCATTTTGTTGCAATAAAGGGATGGGGGCCTAACCCCCAAGCAGCCTTTGTCCAGAAACTGCCTAAGATGCACATTTTGTAAGTATTTCAAAAGCATCTAGCAAAATAAAAAATCTGGTCTGTTGCTTGACATATTCTATGCGGGTTGTGCTCCAGAAGTATAACAACAATCAGACAGTAACTTTTTCTTGCCTAGACATGACTCAGATTTCCTGATTATCAATCTGAAATATGGTCTTCTTATTTAGCCCGCATGAGCAACATGCTTGACCAACGAAACGAGGCTGCTTCCTTAGCTAGTATTTAGCCTTTGAGAACGAGTCGAGCAACTCGAGCTCAACTGATATAAGCCCGGCTCAAGTTCAACTCGTTCACTAGACAAGTCCAGATCATGCTTGACAGTGATACCACCTAGTTAAATGAACCAAGCTCGAGCTATGCAGGCTCAGCTCCTTTACGTTCCATTAAGTTTGACTAAGCTCCTGAATATGCGTCTGCAACATATGTTTCTCTACATTGCCAAGAGAAATGATGAGTTGAATGAGTGACGTTTCCTTCTTTAAGGAGAGGTTTCTGGTTCAGATTCATGGTCTAAGTGAACCTCTGTACATGGCTCAGCTAACTCGAGCTTGGGCAAATAATTTTGAGCTTGATCTTGAACTTAAGTCGAGCTTGAGCTGAGACTGCCTGGGCTGGAGCTGAGTTTCAGTCCACTAGTCCAACTTGACTGCAGCACTCTAAGCGCGACTCGCTCCGGTCAGTGGTCTGTAGGTGGCTGGTCCTTAGTTTGAATGGCAAGGTTGCTCTCCTCTTGTGCTGTATAGGTAAGAATAGACAGTCATGCACAAGTTAAAGTGTAGCACAGACATACAACCTTGGCACCCCCACAATTCTGGACGTTGAAGCAGGGGAAGGAGGGCGGTTCAGCACTCTCTCTCGGACTGTGGCATTAGAGATACTTTCCAAATTTTGACAGAGTCGAAATATCATTTTGCATAAGTTTTATGTAAGATAAATGAAATTTTTCATTTTTTTTTTATTTGAAGGAGGGTCATTAGTTCATTACCCTTGACGCGACCCCCTTGGCTCTGCCCCTGCCAGACTGGATCCAGATTTTCGGATCTGATCATGAAGGCAATGACCAAATGGTAAACAGATTAACTTGGCTTTCAAGTTGGATTACATTCTGGATTGATATATCCAGGATAAGCTTTTAACTTTATTTTGTTGGTATTTCGCTGTATTTTATATAATTGAAAGTCTTTCAAAAATAAGATTAATCTTTTTATTCGTAATAATATTAGAGGTGGTAGTAGTATTCAACCGACTGAAGGTTGAAAACATCATTGTTTGAATATCACATTGGGACGCCCAAAGAGAAACTTTTGATTCATGATCTGCTTTCTTTGTTTTTCTTTTTTATTTGTTTCATGGTCATTATTTCTGCTCTAATAAACATTCAAAACTGAGTTTTTTTTTTTTTTTTTCCTTCCTCCCTCTCTCTCTGTTCGTAAGATAATAAAAAACATCTAAATGTATGATGCCATCTTTATAAATATTGCTTAGTATGCATGACGATGAAGACGCATTTAGTAAATTATATAATTTCAGCTTTCTTTGTCTCTTTAGACACAATCACTCACCTCAAACCCAGGAAATGGCTTATATTAATCTTACTGGATCTGAACTTCTTGCTTCCCTTGAGTTGCGTGCGCCTTTTTCTAATGCTGCTAATCTGTTCTGGGTAGGTCATCCTTCTCATCAGCTTGTCCTATCCATGACAGGGAATCTCGCTGCTTTTTCTTCTCATCTTTGTTTATTTCTGTTTTCTTTTCAAGTGTTGTGACTCTCTGAACTAAATTTATGTGGGGTATTCCAAAATGTTTTGGAATGAAGAGGAACCTCTTCCTAAATAGTGGCCTAGTTATTTATTTAATGAGCATCAATATTTTAAGTTTTTAATTTTAAAGGGCACTTATATGTTAAAAAAATAAAAATAACGGAGATATAAATGTGTAAAGACAGTTTCTGTGGGTTGGTTTGAGCAATGGGCTGCGTCAGCGCATGCCAAAATGTGCTATCAATTAGGCTGGGACAGGCTGATTCCAATCCAATCAGATCGATACAATACAAATCCTGATTTATTTATTTATTGTTTCCTTTATTTTAAGTTTTTTGTATTTTTTATTTGTCTTAAGTTTTGCTTGCACAGACTGAAGAATATGTATGAATTGTTAAAACAAAAAAAAAAACAAAAAGAAAACAGTAATGGCCATTTTGGCAGTCTATTATTAACTGACATTTTTTTTTCTTTTTATTTTTTGTCAACCATTTATCTGCTTTAAATGTATAATTTTAGTTAAATGATTGAGCGGCTTTAAATAATTAGTTAAATGAAGTATATATATATATATATATGTTGCTTTCGCTTTTAGCTCAACCACTAAGCCACTGAGACCAAGTGCTCTTAAAATAATCAATAGCCTACAAGTTCGTCGTCCCCACTGAAGCTATTCGCTGGGCACTTGGCTCAAAAAACCGTGGTCATTTTTGTTGTATTCTTAAAGGAGGAAGTTACCAAATCCAATTACGCATCTCGTTATTTTGATGCACCCAACAATTTGGTATTAAGGAAAAACAAAAGTCAAGCCGCCAACTTGATGGGATATCCAGCGGATTGCCCAAATAAAATTGAAATAAACTATGTTACATTAGTTTGGTTTCGATAGAAAAGAACCATATCCCATGAATAACTGGATAAAAACACTACGAAGAGCTATTCATACCCAATCGAATAATAAATATCGAATTCCATTAACATCTGAATTTAGTTTCAACTTAAATTAAGCAGTATCTAAAGAGTTGAATACCATGGTGGAGCATTGAGAAGCATAGTTGTCGAGATTCTAAACTTCAAAGTTAAAACGTTTTATTCGAGCGCAGAGATGTCTTTTAAAAAACATTTGATAAAATTGAAACGATACAGATAAGATTAGCATGACCCTTATGTAAGCGGGCTAGAGATTCATATTTAGGGATGCTGACCCAAGTATAGAGGGCTGCCCATACTACTGGACTGGGGTCTTGTTCCTGCTTGGCTTACCCGTGTGGGCAGACTGCCCACACAGGCTCAAATGTGGCTCTGCCCTGTTGGATATGGTAATGGCTACATTGGATTCCAATCCGAATCTTTAGGAGTCCTTGCTTTCACGTGCCTAGCCGTAGACCTATTCGTGGATCTGCAACAGCTTGCTTTAGGAAGTTCATTAGACTCACATGTGCACGACAAAGACGGTGAATTGATGGGTTTGTTGAAGTATTTTTCAAGAAAGAAAAAACTATCATGGGGTTTTGTATTGAAGCATTCTCAACCAAAAAAAAAAAAGTTTTTTTAATAAGAAAATTATTAGCGAAACATTCTTTTTTAATTAGCTTGTACATTTCCAGCAGAACCTCGTTGGCTCCTAATTGCAAATTGATGATGTGAGGAATCAAGGAGTTGTATCTCATGATCTTAAAGTAAGGTCACCCATCAATAAAAAGAAAAATCTACAAATTAATATTAGATGACAAAAATGCTTATTATTATATTTTTTATTCTTTTGTTAAGAGCAGTGCACATTAGATGGCAAACACTAGAATCACCATATAATTTTCTTAGATATATATATATATATATATAATGCCATTCTCTGGCTTGCCTTGAAGTCAAAGCCCGGGGATGGTGACAGTGTACCACTAACTTGGTAGATATTTAAAATAGATGACATTTTCAAGATGTGCATGTGTTTTGGGTTTTGAACTTCCACAGTTCCTATATTGGAGTTATTATCCATTTTGAGTACGTCCAAGCAATATTTAATCAATCAAATAAGTGGTAGCTATACCTCATTTATTGTTATAAACATACTGTCTTAAACTTGGAAGACAAAAACACTCGGAAATTTTGTCATAACCCCAATGTTTGGTGTGACAATTTATGCAAGATAAGTTGCGCAGTGAAATTATATGTGACTTCCATGCAAACGCATCCTAATAGAAGCAATTGCAGAGGTAAGCTGTCGTTCCCGCAGAAAAGACGCCCTGCCAACCTGACCAAAATATTAGCAATGTTAATATAAAAAAATTGTATGAGATCTTAGCATAGTACACTTGGATATGCGTTCATTATTAGAAGTGGTTTTCACGTTCAAAATAGAATGACCTTCCAAATTGGGATGCCTTCTTATGGTTATGACTTATGCCCATTTTTTAGTTATTATTATTATTATTATTATTATTATTATTATTGAAGTCAGTTAAAAATTTATATGTTGGTGTTAAGATGACGAAGGCCTGAAATCGGTTGCACATATTAACAAAAGGTAATATAAATAACAAATTTTAAAATATTTACATCCATCTTTTCTTATTATCAAAACACTATTAAAGTCTAACAAATGATCAACTTAATATATGTTTGCATCAAAATATTCATAAGATCATATCAATAAGATTAGATTAAAAAACATATTTGAAACATCAAAATTAAACGAATTGGTTTTTATACTTGACCTAATAGTCTGGTTTTTACCAATTTTGTGTGTATGTGTGCGCACGAGCATGTCAGCGTAGGCTCAACTAGAATTATTCTAAAGCATGTTCATGCTGGGAAAACAACGGTAATTGTAACCGTTTAAAATTTCAACGAGACCTATTCCTACGGATTTGCAATTAAGCAGTTAAAATTCTGCAACCTTTATCAGCATCTAAAGGTTTACTTTCTACATAATTGATTCTTTCTTTTTGGCGTTTAAGCAACAAATGCTGAGCACATGTTTTTACTGATTTGCCAATCCGTGTAAAGAATAAATATATGGTTTTAGTGCCGTCTTACTTTGCAGCACCAACTACTGATGGACCATGTAGAGCGAACAAAAAGGAAAGCATTTATTGCGAATGCTTTATCTTGTTAAGCGTATGATTTGACTGCTGGAAGCATTATTTTCAGCGAAGGAGCCGAAGGAATACGTCAGTCTGTTTTTGCCCAACCTCTGTGAGTACTACACTAGTACACTTTCATGCAATTTTTAGTGGTCTCACCCTCCTCACTGTTCGTTCACAATGAGTATTTTTTTTTAAATTTGATCTAAGTAAAGATTTTGCTGGTTGACGTTTTCGGTACGGAACTACTCTGAGCGAAGCTCGAACTCGATTTGCCTTTGTGCCTCTTTCTGGTATGGTGGTCGTTTTTCTTTCTGTTGCAGAAAGTGAACTGATCGGCGTCGGTTCCCCTTCTTCAGGTTGCTGGTGTTTCTGTCGCTGACGTTGGAAGATGAATGCTTTGGCTGCCACCAGCAGGAACTTCAAGCAGGCGTCCCGTATCTTGGGGCTTGATTCCAAGCTTGAGAAGAGTCTGCTCATTCCCTTCAGAGAGATCAAGGTAACATACGATTCTGAAGGGAAAATGACCACCTTGGTGTTATTCCTTTAGATTCGTGGGGAGGATCTGGTTCTGTCTGTTGGTTTTCTTTTCCATGGAAGATTGGTCTGTCATCTGTTATCTGTTTTGACTTCTCGTTAGGCTTCAGATGGTAGTGATGCACTGAGCGGCAATCATGCGGCTCATATACTAAAGAGTATCATCAGTTTTTCCCTTTCCGATTATTCATCACTTTTCCCTCTCATTTCATTATATACGAGAGAGCATGTGAGCTTTTTTTCCGACGTTTATCAAAATTTTATCGGCAAGAGATGCAGATTTTCCCTGTACATCAGGAAAACCTGGGCCAGGTATGAAGCCCTGACCTCCTGTTTGAAGACTTTAAGCCAACCCACTCATCAAAGTTGGCGAAGAGCTGATATCGTTCTTGAATGTTGATTACTACTTAGTTTTGCTGTAATAGAAACATCTGGCCAGTAACATCTGGCCAGTTGCATGTTGTGCCGATCATTGCAGTTCCATATTTCTTTATGTCGATTAATACATAATGGTAGCTGCGATTCAAGGATTTGAATTTAACATATAGAGAAAACATATAGCGATATTTGCTAAGAGTAACCTTTTCTACGGTTTCTTCGTTGTTCATTGTTGCTATCTTTGTTTTGGATGTTGCTTTTTAATAAACTTGTACGGTTGTACCTGTAATGCGTGCATTTTAAGTGCTTATGTTGGTTTCGTTCGTTTGATGTGAAGCCTCATTATGAGTTCATAATTTCAGGTTGAATGTACAATTCCCAGAGACGATGGAACATTGGCATCTTATGTTGGTTTCAGGGTGCAGCATGATAATGCTAGAGGCCCCATGAAGGGAGGAATAAGATACCACCCAGAGGTTTGTCAATGACATCTTAGAAAACAAGCAGCAAAAGTTGCTCCATTTGTCCCTTTTATAGATTAGGGATTGAAGATGCACTGTGACTATATGTAAGAGAACTTGGTTGGTTATGCTTGGCTTGTTCTGTTCTTGAATATATTCTGTTACGCCTGTTTTCTAATTGCTTTCGATAGAGTAAGCAGGGGGCTTCTGCAATTTCTCCCTTTCACAGACTAGAGGTCGAGTATCCTCCAAGGTTGTCAGAATCAGCCGCATCAACCATAAACCATAATGATGCTGGCCAACGTGGGAGGTGAAAAAATAAGCAATTTTTATTTTGTAAGGTATTTTAAAATATTTATTTGACTAATTTTTAGATAGAAAAAAAAACATAAAATAGCCAGATATGGACCGAAGTTTGGTTGATATGCCATCCATACCAGTCAGAGAACTGATATGGACACCATTGCGATATGCTGCAGCCACAAGTAAAGAAACATGCTTGTTATGTTTGCCTTGCTTTGTTCTCGAATATCATTTGTGCGGGTTGTTACTTTGTTTGCCAATTGCTTATTGGAGTGTCCGTAGAGTCTAAGGGAGAAAAGTTTCAGGAACCTGTTCTGCTGCTTCTGAGTAATGCAAGGAACTTTTTGAATGCTGCAGGTTGATCCAGACGAGGTGAATGCTCTAGCACAGTTGATGTCGTGGAAAACAGCAGTTGCAAATATACCTTATGGAGGAGCAAAAGGTGGAATAGGCTGTGATCCTAGTGAGCTGAGTACCTCTGAATTGGAACGTCTCACCCGAGTTTTCACTCAAAAGATTCATGATCTGATCGGGATTAATACAGATGTCCCTGCACCTGATATGGGAACCAATGCTCAGGTTTGCTTACTTGGGAAATTGAATTTGTAGAAGTGCAGTAAAACCAAGAGAACAGCCTCTTTTGTTGTAATGTTTTTCATTATTGAGCTGCATATTTTAGTAAAGCAAAATTGTTAATGGTATCCATGAGTAAATATACATACGTAATAGCATCTTTGAATAAGTGACTGATTGTTGGAAAGTACTCAAACAGACAATGGCATGGATTCTGGATGAATACTCAAAATTCCATGGCTACTCACCGGCAGTTGTGACAGGAAAACCTGTTGTAAGTGTAATTTTGACATCTAGTTTGGGCCATGTCTGTCCTAGTTATTACGACTCTTGAATTTTAACTCACTCAGGGCTTGCAGTATTCATAATTATCGAAAACAGAATTTTCACACTTGACTTCATTTAGGATCTTGGAGGCTCTCTAGGGAGAGAAGCAGCTACTGGCAGAGGAGTTCTTTTTTCCACGGAGGCGCTGCTTAATGAGCATGGAAAGCATGTTGCAGGTCAACGATTTGTTATACAGGTTACAATCCTTTGCTCTCATGTTCTATGCAATAATATGAAGTGACAGAATTTGCAGATTTGCACCTACCAAGTCATTTGCAATTTTCATGAAGTTGACATTAATAAGAAAGCTTGTTTTATGCTAATAAAAGATTCTATCTCAGTCATAACTTGAAATGGAAGGAAGAAACCCAAATTCTTTCAATGGTTGGAGGATAAAAAATGACTTTCTATTACAAGTGAAGCAGAAGGAAAATCTGTGACTGGCTCCAGGGAAAGTGTTGAGGAGAGAAACAAATTAATACTGTCATCAATCAAACATGTAGAGGAGCTGAAGAGAATTAGAAAGAATGGCATATTTCAGGCCTATATAGCCTTAAAGAAATGAGCTTGCTTTTTCACTAGTAAACCATAATAAGAATACAATTTCTATTGCAAGGTCATAAACCTTAGCTTTAAATCACTCCCTGAGATGTATCATGGAGGAATCTATTGATTGAGAACATTGGTTTGTGATTCTGTAATTATATTGTTGTTATGGCGAGAGTCCTTTTCTCCATGACACCCTGTGAACTCGGTACCTCCTTTCTCATTCTGTTGTTTTTGGATTCTCTTTCAAAGGCTTATTTCTGTAGCCTATACAACTATATGATTATGTGTTCATAGGACCGGTATGAAATTCCAGGGTTTTGGAAATGTTGGCTCAACAGCAGCCCAACTTATAAGTGAACAAGGAGGTAAGGTAGTCGCCATAAGTGATGTCACTGGTGCAATAAAGAACAGCAATGGACTTGATATCCCAAGATTGATTAAGTATGCAAAAGAACACCGTGGAATCAAAGGATTTGATGGGGGAGATCCAATAGATCCAAAGACATTATTAGTTGAAGATTGTGATGTCCTCATTCCAGCTGCTCTTGGGGGCGTTATTACCAAGTAAGCCTCATTCCAACCACATTTGTGAGCAAATAAAAATTGTCAATTTTAGTTCTTGTAGCTTATGATTTTGTTAAATAGTTGTTTCTAACAGCTTTCTACATTAAAATTAATCTAATTGTAATTTTCAAACAGGGAAAATGCTAATGAGATCAAGGCCAAATACGTTGTTGAAGCAGCTAATCATCCAACTGATCCAGATGCTGATGAGGTTCCTTCATATTTAAAACCTGCTTAAAATCTTCAAGTTCTCTTCTCGTCCTATTTAGCCATGGCTTATTTTTTCTTTTTGTAGTCTGCACTTTGATATCAGCTAACGTCGGTTTCTTTTTTATGTAGATTTTAGCTAAGAAAGGTGTCCTCATCCTGCCTGATATATTTGCAAACTCTGGTGGAGTTACTGTGAGTTACTTTGAGTGGGTTCAGGTAAATTATGAAAACCACATTTTTGTTCCAAATCAATTCTAGGAAATGATGGTAAATAGTTCAGTTATGATTGAAGCATACAGACTTAACTCTCTTTCTCTCTCTCTCTCTCTCTCTCTCTCTGCGTGTGTGTGTGCGAAAGGCATTTCTATATATCATATTTGGTCCTGACTCCTGAATCACCATTCCAACCTGACGATTCTATGCCTATAGCTCTTATTTGATTCTCTTTTTTCACTCTTACAGAATATTCAAGGATTCATGTGGGATGAGCAGAAGGTGAACTGTGAACTAAAAAATTACATGATGAAAGGTTTTGGCCACATAAAAGAGATGTGCAAAACCCACAACTGTGACCTTCGGATGGGGGCCTTTACGCTTGGAGTCAATCGTGTCGCTCGAGCAACCGTTCTCAGAGGCTGGCAGGCGTGATCTAGCTTTGTTCCTTTCTCTAATTTCAAATCCCTTTTCTCCCCAATTTTTGATTTTTGCAGACAAGCTGAACTCATTGTCTTTTTTCCCCTCAATTTCAAGGATCAGAAATTCCTTGCGAATAAGAATTACATTCTCATTCTGTAAGTTTTGTTTCTGACTGAACTTATTGGCAGTGAATAAAAGATTTGGTCTCAACAAAACTCTCTCTCTCTCTCGCTGTCGATCTCTCTTTCACATGTCTGTGCATGTGCATACAGATACAAAGAGAACAAGGCTCCTTCCAGTCTCTTTCCACTTCACTGTGGATGAAGTGTTGCTGCATGTTTAAGTGTCTGTTTTTTTCTGCATGTTTCCTCCCAACCACAGTAAACTTTCCCCGTCGGCCTTTCCTTTCCGATTCAAGCTAAAGGAATTAACCTCTTAAGCCCCAGTAGAGTCAGTTCCGACCGTCAGCAAATATTGCTGACAATTTGCAGGCCCGCTCAATGAGGTGGTCAAAGAGGGATCAATTTGCGTATCCTCAAATTACAAATAAATTCAGCTTCCCTGCTAAGAACCCGACCAATACGTAGATGCAATTCATTAGCTTTATTACAGTTGCAGGTAAGCCCGCATGGCGTTGTACTTCAGCTCTCAGCCAGGAACTCCAAACTCTCCCGCTTGTGTAGTTATTAATTGGAATTGCATCTACGTTTCGTCCTCCCAATTGTGTGGTTTGCAATGCTTGTTTGAATCTTATCCTTTTTTCACGACTCACGAGCTATCTGGTTTCCGATTGACCATACTTTTCATAGAACTAGGTGGTAGGTAAGAAGCCATTTCTGAAGCCCAGGGAACTGAAATTTGCAACTGGATTTCTCGATTACCTTTTCTTTCTTTAAAAATTATGGAGAATAAGATCCCAGGCCTTGGGGACAACCCTACACGTAAATGCCAATGATGTGCTAGGATGCTCTCTGAATTTTGACGGCATGAAAGACTTGCTTCACTAGAATATTCCGTCAGGTAGTTTTCCTCGTATGGTGAATACAGCGTCCAAGCCTCTCTTGGATGTTTGGACCAGATATGAGATATCCACTTTTGAATATTGTCTAGGGCGTGTTATGCCAATGAAGCAATCAGCTGATGCTTTGACCAGACACATTCATATAAGTTGGCGCTTGGATGAACATTAATTCTTTTGCTTCTGCTTCTCGTCTTGTGATAAACTCACCACTCCAGACTGCTTTATAAAAATCACCTCCCCTGTTCTAGAGTCATATTTTTTCAAATGTTGGTTCCTAGCTTCTATTATTTGAAGCTATTATTTTTTGGATGAGCAGAGAGACAGACCACACTACCTAAAAGCCAAAACTTCCACCCAACCCCTTACAAAGCCTGCCTTTAGTGTCGCAGATGCCATTTCCATGCCACCCACCAACTTCCTCAGAGTTGCTATTCTTTTCATTTACTAAAAACTGTGTTTCCAAATTCCAAGTGCACTTAGTTTATCAGCAATTGTATTTGTGACTGTCATTAGCTTAACAGAGTCTACTCCAAACCGCACTGAGTTTATCAGCTTAAAATCTGCCCCAATCCGATGTTCCTGAAACTGTGTTAGTGTTCCTGTTGTTCAATGCACCTGAACTAGGACCATGAAAATGATGCTGAGGCACTTACCCATCTTCTTTGGTGAGGATCTTAGTAAACATGGAGTGTGCTAAAAAAATGTCGGGACACGGTCAAAACTGGGGTCACAGGCCTGGGTCATTATTTCCGTCCACAGCCCTGTATCAATCAATCGAGAGCTTTGAGCAATTTGTGCAAACTTAAAGATCATGTTTGATTCACGGCCCACGAACTGCAAGTCAATGCAAACAGTGGATGAATGTGGCTCCCAAGAGGAGCGACGTTTTTTCTACCGTTTCTAGCAATCATAGGGTTTTTCACGCACGACTCCAAGGATCATCAACAGGAAAAGAATGTAAAGACCAACAAATCTTACCGAGCTCTTGAAAATGGGTACAGGGAAAACGAAATGAACTTGCATTGAATTCAACAATTTGCTCTTTTTCAGGTCTACATGTAAAAGTCCTACCAACGGCAAAACCAGCAAAATTATGCTTGAGGAACAAGCTTTTATGGCGAGTTCTCTATGATCTCCCTCGACCTCTTCCACCAAAACCCCGTCCACCACCACCTCTAAAAGAGCCACCCCTGCCACCCCTTGGAGCACCCCTGCCACGAAATCCACCTCCACGTCCCCCACCACGAGGGCCACCTCTTCCTCCACGGCCACCACCTCTGCCACCTGCTTGTGGCTGTCCCCTGCCATATATAGAGGAAGAAAATGTGATCTCACATATATGGCATCATATATAAAGAATGCATGCATCAGGAACTGCCATAACGTTCAGACGCACACCAAACTTAGTGTGATGTTATCAATTAAGACACGGTGTTGAGGTTTTTATGTTATTTTCCCTCTTTCTTGCTGTATGTATAAAAGTGAACTCGATATTTAGTTAGATCTCTAACCAAACAAACCTTACACAAAGGTATTTCAATCTCCGGCTAAACAGAACCTCTATCAAGTACCATGTTCTTCATGTTTCAAAGAGAATGTCTATCAGGTAGAATGATTTTACGTGCAAACTAAGAAGTTTCAACAGTATGAAATTTCCGATCAGAAACAATGAGCGCTGAGCTACTTAACCATAGGCGAGACTTTGTCAAGATGGTCAGTTTCGCAAGTTTCTATGCCAGCTTCTTCAATAAATTAAGGCAAAAGATGCAAAACAAGACTCTGGGTACGTGGAAGATTCTCTGTATATTTCCTTGCCGGATATAATATGTTAAATGGAAGGGATCCAAGAGTCACAAGTCACTTGAGACCCCTAAGACATTAAGGGAGTATCAGCTCATGCATGAAAACCACACAAAAAAAAAAAGCTCCTTGACTGCATGCCTCGTGTACAAGTTGATTTAATCCACAACCATCAGGCCTGGTAAATGACTATTGCCAAATGTCAAACGTCTTTGGGACGACTAGAACATGATAAAGTTCCTCTATTCTGTGACGCAGATCCCAAAAGTAGGTGAAGCAAACAGAAAATTGTTTCTTTTCTCTAAGAATGCTAAAGAATCCACAATGAACAAACGAAATTACAAATATAACCTTTTCACAACCACGAAACAAAATTAAACAAAGAAGCTGATCACACCATGAGTCTACCAAGTAAAAAAAATCTAGGACACAACGAGGAGGATTCAAAAAAAAAACAAAAAGGAAGCTGATAAATAAGCTATACAGATGCTGATTGTGAGAACACATACTTGCCTTCAGACCATGAATTCAGATTGGTCACACATAACAAATCATACATTTGGTTCACAATTAATTAAACAAGAAAAAATGATAAATCTGTACCAACGACAACAATTTCGAATAGAATGAGATGCAAAAATATGATAAGGAGGCTGTTCTAAAAACCCAAATTTTCCAATTATAAAGAAAAAAAAACCTTCAAGCATAATGCAGATTAGGGTGTCATTTAAGTAAAATCCAAAACATATACAGCTTTAAGACAAAGGAAATATAAATTACATGGCACTAAAGCATGCTTATTTCTCAAATGCGGAGATTGTGGAGGAGAGGAAAAAGGGGCCTGTAAAAGGATTACATAAAGCAGCAGATTATTTTGGATGATTAATTATTTCGTAAATCTTAAAATTCACATAGTTGATTGATAATACAACAGAAATAAATGCAGAAATAAATTTCCACTTCACATTCAAAAGGATCGAGGTAAAGCAACTTAGTTACATCACAAATTAACATAATAGATGAGGGAAAATCCTTTCTCAAAAGGTAGGGAGTGCTCTAACAAAAGTCATTCATCTCAACCTGACAATTTTTAGTCTTATACAAGGATTTTATGAGGCAAACCCCTCTATTGAATCCAACTATGTAGGAAGCAAGCACAAAATCACTTGGAGATGAAAACAATGTCATAAAGCCATTCATTTACAATGAACACAGGGTAGGATCTTTCAAGTAATAAGTTAGCATGCATTTTTTATTTCCATCCAACAACATAAATAAGAACGACATACTTTGGCTGGGGAAGAAATCTCTGCAAAGGCAGCAACTTTGCTGGATCAATGTAGAACTTATCTCCCTCAGAATAGGAAGTCGCAATAATTCCCTCCATCATCTTAATCGAAAAATACTACATTTCCAACAGGAAACCAACAAGACTCGTGTTAAAATGCTTTCAAAATAATCGAAATAGAAAAATCAAAATAATCCAAAAAGCATGAAGCGATAGAATGAGGAACACCCACGGCTTCGTTGATGGGACCGAAAATCTCGTCTACTTTTCCGATTTGGGTCTTGTTCTCAAGATAAATCGGGGCATTAAAATAAGGAATTTTCTCGTTTGTGAGCTTCGTGACTGCATCTCCTTCGCACGCTTGGAGGAACGAAGAAACCTCTATTCATTGTAAAAGAGGAAACACCATCATACAAATAACCAAAACCTTCATATTCTCTCTTTCACATCATTACAAAGAGCTCTCACGTACACTAAAAGGATTGACAACGTAAGGAAATAGAAAAGAAATGTAAGTCTATGAAGAGGAGAACTTGAAGGTTTGTAGGAGGAGCCAAACAGAGAAAGAAGGCCTACCCACGACTTCTTCTGGAGGACCTTCATCGCGGTATCCCCCACCGCCTCCTCTGCCACCAAATCTGCCTCCGCCGCCACCAAATCTGCCTCCGCCTCTAGGAGCGCCACGGCCGCCAAAGCCACCTCGACGACCTCCGAAGCCACCTCCTCCTCTCATAGGAGGCCTCATACTGTCAGTTGATAGAGGAGAAAAACTCCAGGAATCGCAGAAACTGAGCAAAAGGCGAGCAGAAGAGAGTGGTAAGCAGCAGTCTCCCTCTCCCCCTGACTCCCTCCCTCTTTAGGGTTTAGGGTTTAAGCGGCAGGGGCGACGACCAGGCTCAAATGACAAAAACCTCCCATCTGTCGAGTGAAAATGACGATAATGCGAGGGGCGGAACTGATGCGGCTCATTTGTAGTTATATGGCAAATTAGCGTAAACGTTTCTTCCGTTTCGGGTCCCGGGCCTGGTTTTGAGATTCACCTAAACTCTGGTCGTTTCGTTTGCCTCCAATTTTGGATCCGAAGTGGCTTTGAGATCCTTGGATCTTCGATCCGAGGTTTTCAGATCTGCGAGCCTTCAATTTAAAATTGAAAGAGGAAGTGGGCTTGATATTTCATCGATCCATTTTAAATAATAGGATAAGAAAAAAAAAATTAACATTCCATGAAAAAATTAGATCGGATTGAGATATAAGAAATTACATGCAAACAGATTTAGTTTAGAATTTAGATTTATAAACATATATGTTCGCATTTGGATTTCAAATTTAGTTTTAAATGAACATCATATACTCAATATCCTTACATTTTGAAAGTCGGTTCTCAACATAAGCTAATATTATTCCAGTTCAGTTTAAAATTCAGATTGAGATCCAGATGTGTCTTTAGAAATAGAATTTGGATTGGATTTAGACTATAAAAATTGGATTTGAATTCAATCGGTTAAATCAATTTCTCTCTTATATATAGTGCCCAGTGGAGGTCTCTCTATCTAGCCTTATAAGATATTAAGCATATTAATGTTCTTATGTGTTTCATTAGAAGCTATATGTTTATGACATGAGATATAAAAGCTTGTAATTTGAAGTGCTTATCATAAAAATTGTGTTTTTACCTGTCTTAATAGAAGGTATTTATTGAGGAAATGAGATAATTGAGACATGCTGAAAGCCTGAAATTATTATTTTTTGTATATCCATAATTTTTAAAAGTCAGTTATTAACATACCTTCATACTCATTTAAATTATGATATGAATTTTAAAATGGTCTCCAGATCTAATTCGACGTGAACCTAAAAATCTAAATTTTCTTAATTCATGTTTCAATCCAAATAGTCATCCGAATATGTAAATATATGACAATTAAATATGGCAAAAAGTACAGCCAAGATGTCCTTTTAAACCTTCTTGATCTCATCTTCCCTATGCAGCAGGAATTAGGAGTTTATCGCTTAACATAGTGCCCATATATATTTAGTTTATACTTAGGTTAGAATTACATGATATAAAATATATTTTGTGTTAAAAAGAGTAGACCATATTTACAAGGACGAATAAAAAAAAACTGTTATCATTTACAAATATTATCAGCGCAGCCGAAGCTACAGTTTGTGTAAAGGAAAAATGAAAAGAAAACTTTATTCCGGCATCAAACTGAAAATTTGAAAACTTTATTCCGGCATCAAACTGAAAAATTCTCCTGCTTGGCATAAAATAAAACCTTTGAGGTTCTCCCTGACTAGTCCACAAGAAATGCTCTTTCTGTTTGTTCTCTTTCATCTCATGATCTTGTCAACTTGGTATACGGGAAGCAACCTTGTTGAAATGAAGATACTTTTTATTTTATAATTAATTAATATTTTAATAACAAAAACACAAAAAAGATTTTGTCAAAGCAGTACCAACATTTTTTTGTTTCCCTGATCACAATTAGGCATGAAAAACTGTAGTAGATCGGTGGGGTTTTCAATACTAAGAATATAAAACTTTTGGAGTCAAGACTTAAATTATTATGAGTATGAGGTGCTCTATGCTTTTGGCACACAAGAAGAATCACTTGTTGTTCCTACCCGGAACTGAAATCACTGATGACAAAAGTTGCCTTTTAGAAAAGTAAAAGAAAAATTTACAAAATAAACACCTAATTTTGAGGAAAAAAAAAATAAATGGATATCTATTTTAAAAATTTCCAGTAACTGCCTATGCATATCGACTAATTAAAGTGAGTGAATGGAAAACTTGGATCTGAGAAAGAAATTTTGTTTAATGGGCCTAAAAAGTTTGAGCATCTTTTTACTTATACTTTAGTCTTTTTTCTAGAATTTTAGGGACCTAAAATTTTTGTTCTTATATAGTTTTGAGACTCAGTTTAAATTTTTGTGCATCTGTCCCCTTTACTTAAACTTATACATTAATTACTAAAGATTGGGCCCTAGCTTCATCTTAAAAAATTGTTTTAAAAAAATACATATAAATTTTAGAAAATTTTACTTGTCCTGTATAAAAGTATGATAAGAATAGACATCAATAGTAACAGTAATTGGCATGAACGCAGCCACGTCTCCTATGGTAGAATTATGTGAAGAATTAAACTTCTAGAAAAGCTTGTCATGACTGATAGATGGAGCTCGTCACAATTTTCAATGAAAACCTTCGCAGGTGGTCTCCTACAGCGGCTCCCAATGAGGTTGTTCCAGTGGCGGCTATGGCTGTTACGCGGACAGTAGGGGTTCATTTATCATGATGCCAGAGCCACTACTTGCCCTTGTCGAAATTAGGCATATTTCTTCGATGGAAACTTTTACAGTTACTCTGATGAGGGGGCAATGATTTTTTCAAGCATCTTTTTCTCTCTAGGATCTACAGTATAATCAGGCCTACCAAATGAACACAAAAGCCTAACCAATCATCACTAGAACGGCACTCATTGTAAAAATTGAAAGTACCACCACCGAATTGAAGTTGGTAATAATTTTTCTCTCTACAGTTTATAGATCTAGAATTAATGACCCTAGTACTTAGGCTGCTAAGGAAAAAGAGAAGGGGCGTCCTAGCCAACTGGCCTACCATTTTTGAGTGACACATATTTGCCTGTCTTGCTTCTGGTGGAGATTCAAAAGCTGGGCACCTCAAATGCTGGAATGCAGAATATAGGAAGTTTTCCTTACTCTCCTTGCTTTGAGATTTCATGCTCCAGAGAAAGAACCCAAGGGAATTGGATTTTGGGGGCACCCGTACCCCAAATCCTTGTTGGTGTTGATGCGTCCTGCTCAGGAGGCCGCTCAGAGAGAGTTTTTTCGATCAGTTTTCTGTTTATTGTTTCCAACTGGCTTCTAAAAAGCTTCCCTCATGTGGGTTTTCCTGCACTTCCATCTCTTCTCTGTTCTGTGCATCAGATGGTGTTGCTTGTCCTCCACCATTGGAAGTGGAAGGCAGTATCCCACACGTTTCTGTTGTGTGTACGGTTCCTGATGGTGTGGGCAAGCTTTCTGGTGAGAATGTTGAGGTTGAGGACACCTGCTTAGATGAAAATGTCAAAGTTGTGCTCAAGAGTATCTTGAAGAAGGAAGGGGTTGATGATGGGGTGAAAGGGGATGGAATTGAAAAGGGGAGGGTCCGGTGGATGGATTTCCAAGGAAGAGAATTAGTTGAGGTAAAGGAATTTGAAGCCAGGTCAGTTTTTATTTGATGATTCTTATTGTTTGCTTGCTCTTTTCTGTTCTTGGTTTCTGTTAGGATCTCACTGAGTAATTTCTTCTTTTTGATGTGCTCGAATTCCTTTTCTAGTTTGTTTGCTTTTTCTCTTTCCCCTGATGTGATCTCTCTGTTGGGAAACTTTTAAAGAATACAACTGCTTGAGATTAGGTTAGAGACTAAGCCCACTGAATTTGGCGAAAAGGACGAGAATTATTGTTGTGCACAGGACGGAGCTGTGGCTTTAGATGCTTGAAATTTGGGATCTTTTTGCAAGGATGATTAGATGTTACCTCTGGTTTATGTGAATTCATATTAATTATCTTGAAAGGCTATTGGTGGAAACAATTCCATAATAATATTAGTTGTTATTGTAATCGGAGGGTAGAATTTTCTACATCAGGCCTTTTTTTATACGAGGATCTAGATTGATATGTTTATGAGTTGAGACCAATCTTGAATGTTGCCACTGGATTTGAAACCACCATGATTTTCAATAACCATGGTGGGCATTCACCTCTAGGTATTGAGACCAGATAAAATGGGGTTAAACTCTAGACTTGTCAAAAGAGCTGGTGATTCCTTCACACTTGCAGACTTTTCCAACTGCAACTGAGTTGCTTCGTTACTTCCATTCCCTTCAGATGCATGTCAATTGAGGGCGACTTGGGCAGTCACTGCAATTAGACAGAGTTATTCAACAAAAGTTCTTTCTGGCCTACCTATTCATTTTTTCTTTTCTTCCTTCTAATGCTGACGTACGTTAAAACTTTTAGTTTTAGGACTTACTGAACCTCATTTAAACTCGGCCTTTATTCACGTAGGCCAGGATTAATAGTTAATGAAGTCCCATTTCTGAGCCAAATTCTTGCTAAGCCCGCCATTCGTACGTGATTGAGTTTTGTCACAATGAATATCTTTTCTCAATTCTATGGCTTCGTTGTTTCTATAACTTCAGGTCTGTCCAAATCCTCTCTTGCTTTCTGTTATTATCCGTAGCAGAAAATTTTACTTTCTCTTTACTGGGTCCTGCCAGAAAACTCTGCCCATCAGACAATTTTTTGTCTTTTCTCACTTGCCATCATCGCACCATAACCCAATCGTTTTCCTAGAAGAAATATGCACATATTTGTTCTTGATAGGATTTTTCAGGTTTAGGACGACAATTAGTGTTCTTTCTGTTACACTTTAAGCTGGGAATTATTTCAGTTGAAAGCATTTGCGGGCATCCAAAAAATGTGTCTTCCACTTAGTGTGTAGAATAGATCAGTACCATGAAGAACACTGTGATTGTCCTACTAATCTGTCCAAAGATTGGGGCAGATTCATCAAACATTAGAACTAATATTCCATGAGTCTGACCTAACCTTTGGACCAGATTCATAGGACATTCACAAAGTGTCTCTGCTGCCAAACGACCCCTATATGTGTTTGTTCTCTAAAACGCAGTCCAATGTGCAGCCAAATGTGGGTTTTGCTTCATTGACTTTGATCACATATTACGTGGTCATTTGCTTCCATAACTTGTGCTCTTTCTCATTTTTCAGCGCTCTATAGTAAATGTCGTCATCTAAATGCTGAATATTTGGTATAGGCTTTTTCAATGTGTTAGTACATCCAGTTGCATTTGGTTTTAAAAGATAATCAAGTATAAAACCTAATAATTTTGAGGTTTTGGAGCACACTTTTTTCGCCAAAAGGGTACAAAGTCTGCTCATCAACGCTGTCGGTAGACATTCTAGATTAGGGGAGTTGGTAGAAATTTATGTCAGTAGTGTGTTTCCGAGAAGCTGCTGAAGTTTTGCTACCAAAGATGTTCCTTCAAGCTCTCTTTGTGAATGGCCTGGTAAATCTTTTCCCTTGGCTAACTTTTTGTCTATATTGTTGGAACAGTATTTTCCACACTTTCTTTCTCACAAAATGGTAACATCTTTCTTAACAGCAAGCCCTCTTTAGTTGCTTCTCATGCTTAATGTATCAGAGGGGAAGGCAGTGTTTCCATTTCCTAGCTTCCACTCTTAATTTAGTCCCACTTCACGAAATCAAACTCTCAGTTGCATGTCTGCCATATCCTTTTAGTTGGGTTTCCTGGTCCAATTTTCTGAAATCTACTGATTGTCTAAGCGTTTGTGAAGTTACTTTGTCTGGGTGCTCTCATCCAATTTGAAGCAGTTGCAGTTATTATCTCTGCCAAATTTCTTGTTTCACGTTCTTTACACCAATGTTGCCTAAGTTTTCTAACTCCTGTATCCCTTCATGCAGTGATTGGGATGATTCAGATGATGACGAAAATGACAGGTGTTTGTGTGTTATCCAGTGAACTGATTCCAGCTTCTTGCAAGATGCCCACCTCCTGCAATAAGCACAACTCACATTAAACTGAGTTTTGGCATATCATATATTTGCTGTAAGCATTCCCTCGACCTCATAATCTGTCAATTATCTGAAACATTTTTGTATCTGGCAACTTCAATTTTGTATATGATGGCTTCAACCTGTTACCGCATGAATTCAGATTAAACATCTGATTCTCCATTCATAGATGGCAAAATGTTTGCTGCAAATCTTTCTCTCTCTATCTCTCTCTGGCATTGGGTTCAGCCAACAAGGGGATCGCCGTCTGGGCGGTGTGGATGTTAGGATAAGGATTCCTCATGGTCACTAAGCTAAGTTACTCAGGCACGTAACATGGACGCAGTCAGGGTTTGTCATGCCAGTGTTCTCTGCCTGCAAATTCCTGATGTCTTTCTAATGTGTATACGTGATGTAAACACCAGAAACTTGATGTGAATAGGTAAAGATGCATCTGTCAAAAACTGCTATTGGCCCCGCCATTAACTGCTCCTGAGAAGGCAGCATGTACGCCAACAAAATGCTGAACTTGGATTCAAATCATTGGGCATAAATCGTTAACAAAAAATACGTTAACGCGACCCTTGCAGGCTTCACCAAACCAAGTGTTCTTTGTAGCTTTTTTCTTTTCTGTAAAAACTGTAACGAGACTTTAGAATGGGTTGAACCAGAAATGAAATCCTTTTGTGCATGGTAGCATGAAGATGAATGTCTTGGCCCCTTACAAATAAGTGTTTGCTGTTTTGGTATCTAATATTGCTGGTTGATTGGGGATAACTATATTCATTATGGATAAAATTGCATGCAGACAAGCCTCGGGATTTGTTCGATTATAGCATCAGGCTTCATCAAACCAAAGGAAATAGAACTGAAATCTTACTTTTCGTCCCGACACTGACGGGTTTCGTGAGGATAGAAAAGGCGCATATGAATAATTAATGATGGAGGGAAACATTACGTGAAGCTGCACATTAATAACCTACCTACTTGGAAACGAGGCCCCCCCATTCCCAGGACAGGGTCCTGGGCTACATGGAGGCCTGGGTAAGCAGCGGACTGCCTTCTACTAGGCAGAGTACCCTCACCATTTGCAGTTCAAGGGAAATCGAAGTGAGGACATGCCATTTACATCTACCAACCCTGACCAATTATGCTACGCCTCTTAAACACTTATACTAAGAAGTTAAACTGTCTTGCTGCTGCAAATGTGCAAACAACTAGAAAATTTGCAAAAGCATGTCCTTAGCTGAGGGGTACTGATCCATTTTATTTTTACAATGGATCGAGTGCATGTAAAGCTACATGGCACTAGCCTGGGTCTGATGTGGGCACCCCACATGGCTATGCCTGAGTCCAACACATGATCATAAAACTTTTACAAAGGTTTACATAGGCTGGGGTGGGCAGTTGTCCACTCCAGTCCTATGGTAGTTCCACTACTGGGTTCCAGGCTCTTTATGTTGTGGGGTCAACTTTATGGTTGTGATTCTATTTTGATTACCAATATTCTATTTATGAATGTGATTTGAAATTTACGGCATTTCTTGTTCATTTTTTACAGTTTTGAGACAAGTATACTCTGGTGTTGGCTGATCGTCATCTTTCATAAGAACCCAATTCCATGGACGGCCAAAGCATGTGTGCTATGGCAAGGATGAGGATTGGTCTTAAGAATTGGGAGTCTGGGACCTAACAAAAGTGTATTTCTCGATCATTTCTATATGGATAGATAACTCAATGCTGTCCTGCCAGTTTTTTCCCTTTTCACTTAAAAGTTTAACACGCACAACCACATGGAAATTGCACCTGAATCCCTTGTAGTGCTTGTAATGTAATAGGTAGCTTTCTTAAATCCGGTGCTCAAGTGATCAGATCTGCAGACCATTCTAATCGAAGGATAGGGGAATTCAATTCCGTTTGATTTTGTATGGGTTCACAGGTCTGTTTTTGGGTACCAATATCTTGTTTTCAGGCATATACCGCATGAATTTGCTCCATAGTTTGGCCTAATGGGTACAATTAATACCAGGCAACGAAAGAAGGGAAGCTGGTGATTGTAAAAGCCGTAGAACAATGCTCAGTATTTGAGATGTAAAACAACCGCCGAAATCGATTGTTTTATACAAGACGAAACCTTATGCCTGCTCCGAAATTTCAGGTCTAAGACCAAATACGGATTTGGTAAAAGTTTATGCCGAAGCTCCTTTGGAGTCTCATTGTAGTGGTTGTCATCAGGCTTAAGATGGAAAAGAATGAAAACTTCTCCAACAATGACTGAAATGTTCATTTCATTTTCAAAAATATAACAAAACTATTCTATCATGAAAGGGCAAAACATGAGGCCCCTGCTCACCCACTAAAACGCAAATCAGCCTCAACTAATAATGCTTCTTGAGAATTTATTTGAAACATTAAGGTGACTGATTTTTCATTTGTAATCCCAGCATTTTTAATTCATGGACTTCAAGTCACCCCCTCCTTATCATAATCAGGGATCCACCGATTCAAGAGATAATGAGGCTTTTCAAATCTACAGTTTGCTAAATGAATTTAGACAGCCCAATATTAAATCAAACCTTCGGTTGTACGATCAAATAATAACCCAGATAAAGTGCAAGGACCAACTTAGAAGCTTCTGCATTCACACTATTGCTTTATCAATAAAAGTCGGCTCTTCAAATAGCTCGACTGGAGCAGCTGCAGCATCTTAACCAAAAATCTTAATTTCTTAACAGCATTGGCCATGTAAGCTTCCAAATGGACGGTGCCATCATACAGGATCACCCAGATTCCTAAATTGTATTGATCAGATACTAGAAAAGGTGAAACAATGTCAAATCATGTAACAAGATGAAGCTGGTAACCAGGAACAATATTCCAGCGTGATAAATCAACCAAAGGCATCCAGTCCTGAATGGGATACAAGATAGATACAACAGTTAGCTGAATAGGAAACCCCTCGCTGATTTCCACTGGTGAGCCCTGCAGTTTCAATTTCAGGTCCAAATGCCCTTGAGGCTTGAATGTGAAAATATTCTTCTGGTTAAAATTGTAAAGTTGTGATGCTTCAAACCTCTCTGGACTAAAGAGGCTTCTATTGCTGCATCAATCATACATCACGGGATCATGAGTCAGTCTGACAACCGAGCAGCTTCTCAACCTTCCAAGTGAAAGAACAGCCATCTCAACATTTTGAGATAAAAGCCGACATAAGCCCGCTGATTCAAAAGATTCAACCTACTGATCTGCAGCTGGGAGATTATTTGAGGAAGCTTCTCCTTTACCCTTACTGTTCTTACTTGTGACCGGGAACCTTTCTTCAGGCTGACGCTGCCACAAGTAATTTGCTGCTTCAAGCCAACCAGGACTGACCACAAATTTCTTTTGTTGCACTGCCCAGCGAGACTTTTCAGTTCCCAAGTCTACAGTGACTAGATGAGTTACGGATGAATCAATCTCAGTGGAACACGCTGCGCCAAGATTCTCGGCCATCTTCCACAGGGGTTGAGTGTCAGCAGGACATCTGGTTGGATGCACACGACTAAACATTATTTTGCACCCCTTCAGAATGTCCTTGCGGATTGCTTTCAATACCTATCGTGCAAAACATTGCAAACGAAACAGATATATCAGCATTCCTCTTTTCTCCTTTCATCAGGTGCAATGAACCATTGATTAAGGCACTTACCTCCCTAACATCCCTGTCCGCGTAATCCTCAAGGCCCTGCAACAAAAGACTGATTACAGCAGCATTGAGAAAAACCAAGAGAACATTGAAGAATGTATAGCACGTCCAGGTCAACTAACCGGATCAAAAAACTTTGCATGAACACGTTTCAGAACATTGAGGATAGTTGCAAGAGCACCCTCTGATTCACTTTCATCCCTCATTAACTCTGTCAAGGATTTATTATTGAAGCCATATTGATGACAACTTGAGGCAAAAAAATGGTATCTTTCCATTAGTATCAGGTTTTCTTTATGTTTCTGCCAAACCTGACCAAGTTAAAAAGAGAAACCATCAACATAAATAATTCACAGCAAATATTTCCAGACCAGAAGAAAATAAAACTCTGACACCAACAACTTGTTTCAGGCTGTGGAAGAAAAAACTATGGTAGGCCTTCAGTACTAATAAAGAGTAAATACAACCTTTACTACTTGTCCTTGACATCTAATCATTGTCTATATTTTTCTATACATGTGCTGGGTACCAGGAACCCAAATTTTCATGTCCTCTGAAAAAGCTACGATCACTTTTTAGTTCATTGAGAATGGATACGCAAATCAAATAAACAAATGGAAGCACATGATACCAAAGAAAGAACGCATATAACTTTAAGAATATTTGCATCAGCAAAATCACAAAAGTTCTAATCATATCTACACTAACCATCTCGGTGTCATCCAGAATCACAACAGCCGACTCGAGACCTAAGACCACATCCAGTCCCTTTTGATGCTTTTGGGTACAATCAGCTTGTGAAATAACTTTAGAAGGGAAATATACACCTTTTGGATCAAGCATATTAGCCATTTCCAAAGCATATGGACGTTCAGCCATTGTATAAATGTACATTTCAAACATGGTGCTTGCTTCCCTCAGAAAAGTGTGGACATATGGCCTTAGTTTTGTCATCATGTGCATCCTATCTAATCTAAACAACATGGCCGTATCACCTGCAGGAAAGATGACATTTCAGATTGTTATCCCAATAAAGGAAGCATAGAAAAAGAAATGAAAAAAAGACATGTCAAATAGACAGCTAAGTGCAAAAGAGGGAAGAAGATGCGAGAAAGACAAAAAAAACTGCAAAGGTGAAATTGTGATTGTCAACTTCAACAAAAGAAGTGATTTTGGGGCAATGAAACATAAAGTACTTGGCACAACTTTAAAAAAAAAATTGCTGAGTATTGGCATATATTTAAAGATACGCAGACTGCAGTTTTTATTCATTGAAAACCTGAAACATTTCAAAATACAAGAATATAAATGAACAATGATACTAAAAGAAATAAATGACAATGTAATCTATTTAAAACTAACCAAGCAAAAAAGAAAAAGGTAAATCTATGCTGACATTATTTGGATCTCTAGAGAATATTTATTAGTAAGAATTATCAGATGATGTCACAAAAAACCAATGAGCAAGTCACCGAATCATATCTAGCACCATTAATGGAGTGATTAGATGCTTAAACAACGAATGGTGTGATTAGATGCTTAAACAACGGTTGTATATTCCCTTGATGCAAAAGGAGACAGGATGTTTCAGGCTCTGATAAAACATATTTGGAATTCATTTCAGAAAATCTATATCCCCAGTTTGCAACGCACCCAAGGTAGTGTCCACGTCCTTGCTTAACTGTTGGTTTATGAATCAGGCTTGTCAACATCCATATGAACCAATGACTCGGCATACCTTTTTCAAGCTTCATGTTTTGTCTTTTCATTTCCCTAGCATCTTACTTCCAATCAGGTCAGGAACTGGAGTCTACAGCTCAATTCAGTGGTTGTTTTTTTCCTTCCCATTCCATTTTCAGATTTGATGGCTGATTAGTGGTATGACATAATATTACTCCCATTGGTCATAAAAATCACAATATTTCAAAAGAACAAATCTGATCAAGTAATAACACTTAGACACCCTGTCTAAAAATACGTAACCTCCTCTCTCTCCACATAATATGCATTCGCGGTGTGTGTGTGTGCTTATTCACTTGTATTTTTTCTCTTTTGCATTTTGTAGTTTTTTGCTGCTTTTGTTTTTTGTATTTTTCATTCTTGCAAAATTGCAGTACAAAGCACAACAACACACTTTGCAGTGACCTGCAGGCTGAAACACATCAGTTCCCACAGGCACAGTAAGAGATGCAATATCAAACAGTATGCTTCATTCTATGTGCAGTTTTTCTTCCTAAGTTGTGGATTCGGCCTATTATCTCGACAATTTTCTTTGTTCGACAAGTAGTTACTTCAAGAAACCTGAAGCTAAGCAAGCTTTCCATATTGTTGTTGAAAATTTTAAAAAACAATTGGAGTAATCATTGTTGCAATAAAAGGAAGCATGTTTCTTATGAAAGATTTGAAAACAGTAGATGACGCGTCGGTGGGGGGGTGTGTGGAAGTTGACACTATGTCGTGGGCCTGAGCAACATAAGATGACTAACATAGTGTTTGTCAAGTATAATGTGAAACTAAGAGAGAAACACACTAAGAGAGGAGCCCCAAATTATCTAATACATTTGGACAACATTGACTGCTATGATGGATGGATTTTGGAGAAAGATCTGGCATCACCAAAGAATCGTACATGGTTCAAGGATCAGATCCATAATTTGATATAAGTCAATTTCGAATAAGTTCCCATAGAAGTAATACTTCAAGTGAGTTATAGGAAAAAATAAGGTGGTCTACATAAAATGCCCAAGGTAAATCAGTTCTACTCTACTTGCTATTACATACAAAACGATTTTTCTTTATCCTTGTATCCAACAAAATTTAATGAATGGCCATCCTTTTTCCATTAAAGGAAAATGGAAAGAAAAATGGAACAAGTAAATGATGTTGAGGAGAGTGTAAGTGACAAAGACGGAGGGTCAAAAAATGGATGATCTAATTGATGATGACATTAATTATTTAACAATGACAATGATGAAAAGCAAGAGGAATATAATAGAGATTAGGACTTAAAATAATACAACATTGTCATTAGATAGATTTGTTATTTGTCATAAGATTTAGTATTAGATTAGGATTATTAGCATTAGACTAGAATTAGTTTGTTTCTTTGTAGTCATATTCATAAAATAATTTTTGTATTTAATTTTTATGCTTTTATATTTTTGTTTGCTGCTTGTAGCAGCTTTTTAAAACTGTTGGGATAGCCAACGGCCATATTTTCTAGCAGTCCCAATGGCTTCTCCTTTCTATTTATTAGACTGTATGGCCCCTTCGCATTTTTAGATTTTGTAAGCTATTTTCACGAGTCACTAATAAGTAATAACAATTTTCAGAGTTTAGCTTCCCTTTTTGTGAGGATTCCTTGTGTGTCACTGATGCAGCTTGGGTGTTGTCTCTGTATTCAGTCATTTTCCTGCAAAAGCGCTAAGTTGTTACAGCAGCCTGAGTTTGTGTGATATAATATTCAGAGTATATGACAATCTTTCATGGTATCAGAGAAGCAAGGTTCTGCCCTGAGATTTTCTGCTGAGATTCTCTTGAAGCAAATTTGTGACTGATTGTGGTTTTTGTATTCAAGAAATCAGGACCTGATCAAATGAAGGGAGTGAATGTCGTCAGCAGCATTGTCTTAATTTGAGCTTCAACAAATTGTTATTCTCTTACATGGTGTTTTAAGGTGTGCACTCCACTTCCCTTCTTCTTTAGAGAAATGGAAGGGGAAAAAAAAAAGTCTCCCCCTCCAACCCTTAAACTTAATTCCACAAATTATGTTACATAAGCTTCTACCATCAATCATCATTTTGGTGGAAAGGGTCTCCCTCCAACCATTAAGCTTATGTTGTCTGAATTACCATTGTGTGGAAGTGGATGTCTGAATGAAGGTGCTCATTGCAAATGGAAATGCAAAAGAGCAGCTCTAACTCATCAAGGCGGCACCTTTTGTTTTGTTATTAGTAAAGAAAGAAGAACACTGGAAAGTGTGCAGTTGACAGCAGTGAGATATGTGTGTGTCTGATTATTCACTTGCATGTTTTTCACTTTTGTATTTTGTATTTCGTTTTGCTGCTTTTAACATTTAACATTTTTGTTTTTCTGTTCATCCAGCAATATGTTGAAGTGAACTAGCATTGGAGCTAGCCCCTTCTTATCTTGGCTATAAATGGAGGTTCAGCCTCTCCTTTATTCAGAGTTTGTTATGCCTGTCTTTTTTATAAATTGAGGAATTATTGTCTTCAGCCCTGGTTGCAAGCCAGCTTGCTCTTCATGAATGCTGTAGCTTCGTTTCTTAGGTTCTTGAGAACCTATTCTTAAGTGGAGACACGTTCTGAATTTCTTTGCGAGCTTCTTGATACCATTGCGTTACACCTAACCATTTCAGTACACCTATAACTAAATTTCAGGTACCGTTTGCACTTTTTCCTTTCTCCTTCAGATCCTCTAAATTCAGATATGCCTTGCACTTCCTCTTTTCCTTTCTTCTTCATACCTTTTCTGTTAATAGTTTGTACAAAGAAAAAGATAATTTTCAAATTCTATAATTTCATTAAATGAAGAAACATGTTATTGAAATCTTTGTATCAAGCCAGATATAGGTGTGTACGCTTGCACACACATATGTACAGCATCATGGTCTTCTGTGACATTGAGCACAAAGAATCTCATGTAAACAGTCGACATGCAAATACAGGCGGATCTTCATGTATGAGATAGATAACAAGCATCATTCATGCATAATTACAAGCTACAAAACTTACATTGCAAGAAAGTTTAAGAATGTGAATTGTGAAGCATAGCAACTAATCTCTAATTAATTTGTCTACCATATTGGAGACAGGATGCTGCTTCTAAAGCACATCATCACTTGAAGAATGGATCCTTTATACCTCTGGAAGCATCAGATTGATGCTTTAAATATGTTTCTGAAACATAGGCTTCTTCCTGAGGTGAAATATCAGCAAGTCTAGTTGAATTCAGCAGTGTGTGGTCCAAATCTAGAATAAGATACAATTTCTGCCTGCTCAGCAGATTTTTTATATCTGCATTCCTTAAGCGAGCGACTTCTTCAGTACCAAGCTTTAAATCCTGTAATAGATGTACTTCAAAGTCAGACAGCATTTGTCAAAAAAAAATATATATATATATAGGAAGGAGGGGCAAATGTCAAATGGAATGGTTCTATTTGTGGATGAGTATGATATTGAAGACGTTCTTCATCCAATGAAAATGGTGCTAAAGGAACAGACAGTTTTATTTACATATCCTTAAGGTAATACCTTATGTATGTAATCAAATGGAACACTAGCTTCGGCATCCTCCAGTTGTCCACACCGAATGCACATTTGCCGAATGAATCCAGGATGTGGTGGACAAACTACAAATAATGAGCACATAGTTGATGATTCATATGAAGATGTTATAGGAGCTTTAGAAGGACTACTGGTTGATCAAGGATAAGCAAAAAATAGCCCTGTGGTTCAGATGGAAACCTGATAACTCACCTTTGTATTCAAGTGCCACTGAGTCCCGAACATCTGCTTCCTCAGTCTCATAAACTCTCTGCCTTTTGGTTCTACAAGTAAGATAACATTAAATCACTTGAGAATCCCTTTAGAAGTCTTCAATCAATACTGTATGTTCACATTCAACTTATGCTACTTCCAAACCTTGGGAAGCTTGCACAAAGTTGTCCTCTTTTGAGTCTAATGGGTCACCATACTATTCAAGAAGCATATCTAAAGGAGAGGGGGGAGAAAGTGATTCCCGAAGCAGTAAGCAATGATGGAAATAGACCATCAATCACTGACTAGTAACACATAGACATAAGCATAATCTACAGAACTGATAATAAATCAAGAATCCTAGCTGTCCAAAAGAAAGAAGTACATCTCTACGCCCTATTTAAATATTTTATTCACGTAAGCACAGAAACTACACATCATACTTCCAAAGGGGAAAATGTTGACTACTGTCATCAACAAGTTTTTTAGTACTTGCTGCATACATAAGCAAAAGATGAAATGCTGGTTTGCATGTACTCCTGAAATTTCCTTTTACTGAAGTAATGACTAACAAAATTCATCAAATTGAAACTGCAGCATTTCATGTTCATGTCAGGGTCGCCTTCCATAGACATCCTTTTTTCACGTGAAAAATTGAAAACATCATACTTCAAACATTTACATAAGCCAAGAGTTTACACTGAGAGCCATATGACCATGTGAACATGAATCCTCTTTACACTTAATCCTTTTCACCGTTCACATTTGATGCGCTATGGCATGCCTTAAATTTGAAAAACTGACATTTAATTTTAGAATTTTGTGGCACACAATATGCTACAGAATTGATTCAGGCAAGTTTTTGGAAATTTGATACTCTATTACAAGAGTCTGATTATATTAAACTATAAGTAAAACATTGAGAAAAAAATGGAGCTCCATTAATGGGCTAACCATATGCTAACAAGAGACAAGGAACAAATGTATAGAGTCCATAGACTAAACTACCTCTCCAACTCAACATCTTCTAATGCAAAACTAACATGAGAGTCAGGAGAAGTGCCAGAAGTATTGGAGTCCAACTCAGTTTCAAGTATAGCTGCAAAGTCGTCACTGCTCGATGAATGCACCGGAGATTCTGCTGTTGTACTCATATTAACAAGGCCACTCACAATTTCATACTGCAGAATTAGCACAGAAGAAATGAAGATCATTAAAGAGGAAGAAACAAAATCAAAGTGCACGAAAAATATTACTCATATATATGCTATCAGAAACATAATCAACATGAATGAAAATTAATATAATAATATCTATATACCTGCTACAAAAAATTTGAAAAATGCATCATAAGCTGGTAAATTGATGTTCAGAAACTCATAATGTTAAAAACCACTTGTGCAGGCAAATCTTTTTCTGAGGTTGGTGGGGACCCTCAACATTTTGAGGATGAGAAATTATACAAATTTGTATTGCAAATTTGCTTCATCTGTTAGAACATATTGTCTAGATATGTTTCAACATTTCTCCACATTATCCACAAGATATTTATTTTACTTTCGGTTCTAGATGAATCTAAATTTTTACAGGTCATTGCAGAGAGAAAACAACAATCATGTTCATTTTACAGGTTGCTAAGATGGAGTTAGTGAGAAAAGTTTCCATGAGAATCAAAGAAAGGACGGGAAACATTATCAGGATCTTCCATGTGCGAGGCTGCACCCACATGACAGAGGATCTGTCAGCACCATGTTTTGGGTCATTTGATCCAATGATATACACGAAAAACAACTGCCCATGAGAAGAACGAAAAGGTGAAACAGTTTTTTATCCCTATTGGATAAACCTTCCAAAACCCATTAACACAGCTTCGTCTATGTGAAAGTGCAAAAAATGCACACAAGGATAAATAAAAATTTGCAGAAAATATTCAACTTCACATCATAAAACTTCATAAAGAACAAATATTGTTAAGTGCGATGAAACAAAGCGATGCGCTAAGCCTATGAAGTGAGGCGTAGCCAAGCGACGGGTAATGAAGCGTGAGTATCACAACAAAAATTATCTAGTATATAGTATTCATAAAATAAATGTCCAAAATAAAAAACAACTAGTAAAATAAGGTGGAGTGCATAACTGCATGAAAGTATAAACCATAAAGAACAAAAATGCAAGCACTCAAATTTGAATTAAAAAAAATGCAGATCACAGTAAAATTTAAACAACTACAGCTGACAAGAAGGTGATCTACTAATTCATTTGGCAACCAATGTCAACAACCGCACGTAATTATTGCAAACAATACAGAAAATGATTTTTACCTTTTAAATCCAAAATATAGCACGAGAAACCGCCTGAGTTGCGCTGGTTGGCTGTGGTATGCGACTCTCTGTTGAAGGCTATGACGGTGAATTGGGCAGCTTCTGGACAGAGAAGCCGGAGACGATGAGATTCTGGAAGGAGAAGCCTGTGCGAAATGGTATTCCGAGATGAAATACTTGAGAAGAACCCTCGTGTGTTTTAGTTTAACTTTAAAAAACTTAAGTACGTCAAACCAAATCAACCAACGTTTTCTTCGCCTGACCTGAGGCGTGCGTCTCTGCACTTCATTCACAAGACGAAGAAGGGAATAAAAGGAAAGAAAACCAGAAGATAGCGGGAAAGGAAACCCGAAAATTTTCCTTGCTATTCGGATTCGACCGCTGAACTTCATTCAGCAAATCCTTTCCGAAATTTTGTGCGCAAGCATTTCAACATAACAACAAACCCAAAATCCTTTTACCTATGATTGCACCTTCTTCGAGTCGAATTTGGGGACGAGAGTAAGAAGAACCGCCGTAGAGAGGAAACACGCGGGAGGAATTCCAGGTCCAACGGAAACCGCCTGAGGAGCCACCCAGAAGAAGAAACCACACCACCCGATAAAAGGGAGAGCAGCGAAGGGGGAGAGAGAGAGAGAGAGAGCGGGAGGGAGAGCAGCCGCGAAGCGGGAGAGGGAAAAAGAGGGCGGAAAGAGTTCGAACGGGCGAGCGCAAACGTGCACCCTCGGCATGGGGATTGACCCAACCTTTGGTGGCTTGGACTTGGTTGTCATGGACCTTTTTCCCTTGGTAGCTGAGTCCGTGGATCCGTTCCTATTAGGTTCAGAACAATTTGGAATTGGATCATAATGGATTTAAATATCCACAAAGTGCGATATAATTTAGATCCATAAACAAGAAATAGGTTTGAAATCCACATAATTTTGTGATCCATGTAGAACCATTATGGATCTAAATTGTCCACAATTGTTTATTTAAACCCCCTTTTAGAGGCATTGGAATTCGCTCATTGTCCGCCTCAATATGAAAAATGCTGGGCTGCAAATTAAGGCCTATTAATTGGTAAACCCATGACTCGGACTCGCATCGATAGATGATCGGGCCATCAGGTCAGCAAGTTTACTTGTCGACTTGGTCGAGTTTTAAAATAACCTCAATTAAGGGCAAACTGAGCCAACCTTAGTTCACCAAACTGAGTTAGAAAGGGTGTTATCCAAACGCATGTAAAGAAACGAGCCCAATGTCAACAGATGAAAGAAAATGCACCGGCAACGGTGCATAGCATGACAGAATAAGAGGAGAAGAAGATGATTGTCTAGGAAACAATGCGATGCAAAACAGGTTGTTTAAATTGCAATGTGAATTTTAATCCAAAAACGTAAGCCATTAGACATTGGACATTTGTTTAAACTAAATTCGATTTATATATGAAGAATCCACATTTTAATTAGATATCATTTTTTAAAGCCGAATTGGGTTCAACTTCTTATTGGACATTAATTTTTCCCCATATTTTGTTTTTTATGAAACAATTACGAGATTCAAATAGAATATGTTGACATCTGCCACTAAATTAATTAAATTAGTTTAAAGGATGAAATGTTAATATCATAGTTGAATAGGTTTAAGAATCACTCGAGTAAGCTCAGATCACTAAAAAACCTGGCTATGACTTTTAAAATTTTTGTTTTTTGTTAAGATGACACATCGAAAACTGGTTTTTAAATAACTTAAAAGGGATGAGGTTTTTACTATTTTTTACAAAACTACTTAAAACCCAGTTTTGATGGCACTCAAACGCTCCAAAATCTTGTTTTGTAAATGTCAGCTAAACATCCCCTTATGTTGTGTTTGTTTCATTGCGGACCTGAGATCAGGGGTGGACCACCTAGGCCATGGCCCCACCCCAACTATTTGAAAAAAAAAATACATTGAAAAAATTAAAAAAATTAGTTGCGCAATGTATTTTTTAGATTCCGGTTCAGTTTGGCCTTACCCAATCTGAGATTGGATTACTTGGCCTGCCCCTAAAAAAAAAATCTTGGCTCCGCCTCTGCCTGAAATATATGGCGATCTAGAATTTAAGATTGAAAACTTCTCCTCCACCCCCCAAATCAGACCTTAAATTCAAGGTTTTTGAACACGTTACAGTCCTTCATTTATTTAAACTAAGGATCTCTCAAAACAAACACCTTTTAATGCCGCCTCAAATGGGTTATCAAACACAACTTTAGTGTTTATATGTATTGTACATTGTATAGCTGATTCAAACGAGATGGGTTGGTAGATCTAATCGCATGCTTGCAGCTTTTATTGCAAAATTTTCTCCATCATCTGTTTTCCTGTTTCATGAGTTTATTAAAGATTTTAAAGTGAAATGCGACGGTTATTCATAGTATTATGTTCTTTACAGATTCCATTTTGGCAACATTGCATCTTGCAATTGCTACTTTTTTGTCAGTGACCTTTGTCCGTACCATCACATAGTGAACACTATTTTGGAGATCTTGATCTCCCTGCCCATCACACACAACACAAAGATCTTGTCCATGAACTTTTATCTCTAGGTAACTAATCCATAGACCTTAGTACTTATATTTTGGATTTTGACCGTGGATGTTTTATTGTGCTCATCAAACGAGCCTTTCTTTTCCAACTTGATACCAAGGAAAAGGGGAACTTCAGGAAGTAACACGTGTTGCCTCCACCCTTATGAAATTGGGAGCAAGGAAATCCTCAAATGCATTTCGATTGTAAATTATATGAAGCAGTGTTGTAGAATTTGGTTTGTGAACCGAATCAGCAGAGCTGACATTTTGATGAATCGGCTAATTTACCGATTCAGTTGAACAAATTGTGAAAAATATTTGAAGAACACTTATAAAAGAAATTAAGAGATGCACAAAAGTTAATAAAATAAACATTTATTAGAATAATATAAAAATTTTAACAAATGTCGCTATTCAATCAGGCAATTAATGAAATTGGTTTGCATCAAATGCAGTTCGAATCGACCGATTCAAATCCACCGGTTCTGATAATAACTTTAATGGATGAGATTCATTTCCCTTAATGTAAGGGTGTTCAAGTTCAACCAGTAGCCAACTTGGTCTCGACTCGACCAAACTCGCTTGTTAAACTCAACTCCACCTCGATTCATTTAATAAAGGAATTGAGTCCGAGTCAAGTGATGAACTCCATCAACTAAACAAGTTGAGTTCTTGCTAGACAAGCTTGGCTTGTTTGAACTCGATTAAACTCATGAATCATGATTGTAATATGTATAATATGATTCGCAGTACTTTCATGCAAGAAAGGTGGTTCAAGTAGGTTCTCAATGTGCCTTACAAACATGAGGTCCTGTTTTCAAGCCTGGCTAAGCTCGAGCTAAATGTTGGTTCGAACTTAACCGAGCCGGGTTCGAACTTAGCTATGGCTTAAATTAACTCGACTCGTGTTCAGGCTTACCTAAATCCCGTAAGACGAAAGCTTTGAGTTTTTTTGAAAAAATTGATGTCCTGGATGGCAACTTATTGTGCAAATGGTGAGGGGAAAGCACTACAAACCATATGAACATCAAATTTAGCAAATACTGCAAGGCCTTTATGAGACCAAAGTATAGTTCGAACCTATGACCTACTGCTTACTAGCCTGAACTCTTAACGGTGCACCGACCTCAATGATTCTAGTTACTTGTCATACATCAACACCACAAACTTAATAATCAGCTCCAAAATCACATACTTCTCTTCAAATATATGAAATTATACGTCAACGAACTTTTGCACAATTATACGTTGGATTGTCACATAATTTAATTGTTATAACAAAGGTCATGATTCAGAAATACAGCTTCATATTCTTTCTAAGCACGTAAAGGCACGTTTATGTGGCTAACTTTATACACAAAGGAAAAAAAAAAAAAGCTCTAGTCAAATCCATTTAAAGTGGGATTTGGAATATATAAGCGGTGATGTAAATGTTCCAAACTCAAACACAACTAAATTCCGTACAAGTCGAGTCACAATCAAAGGGGTACAGGCAAGGCCAAGGGATCACCATGATCAGATCTGGTATTGATTAACCAGTTATCCGATGTGGGAACCCAACCCGACCCGCTTTGATATCATTACGGGCCAGAAAGGACTTCGAATTGGGACCCGGTCCATTAAGAGCCGTGGGACCCATACAGGAGGGAAGAAGCAGGGCTTAAGAAAACATACACACAGTGAATAAAAAAATTCTCAAATAACAAAAAGAATGCTTGGTCGGCAAGGCTAGCTTTTCCAGCCACCCACCACTTATAAAATGGACCGGGTAGACCCCAAAGTGGGCCGGGTCCTGGCCGTTCATTTGGACCGGCTTGGCCGGGCCATGGTTTAGGCAGCTGATCGGGTCAAAGCCTGCCCATTTGGGGACCCAATCTGCTTTAGGGCTATGTTTCCACTGACGTAAACACTTTGGATTCATTGCCTTCTTCCATTTGGAGTCACATCCCGTAATCGGATTTGGATTCAGCTGCTGAATTTGGATCTGATTCACAATCCATGAAAAAACCAGGTTTTAAAATGACACCTCACGCCAATTAGGCTAGATTACAAAATTCCTACATCCAGCCCGTTGCCTTCGTATATTTGTCGTGTTCGTAGTGTAGTTGGTTGGGCCGGGGCCAAATGAGGTGCATTTTTTGTTCGATTCTTATGAGTATTATTGTTTTGCGTGACATTGAGATACCTCCCACACGATCTGAGATCCAAATCCAGGCTTCTCAATTTGATTTTGGTTCAAATCTGAGTCTAATTCAACTAAAGAATGGAGGACCTCGATCCGGATCTTGCAAATCTGGAAAAACTGTGGCTGGAATCGCCTGCCGGATCCTAATCATCAGATCCATCCACCACCTCCCCCCACCGCCCCATACAAAGTTTAAAGATGAAAAAGCAGTGAGACGTAGGGTCCATATTCACACCGCCCACTTCCGACTCCCACCTTTCCAACTCTTCGAGTTTTGACTATTTGAAATGACCGAAATACCCTTAAATCCGTTTCTTAATCTCAGATCTATACGTAGTTCAGTAGGTTTACGCGAAAGCGAGTTAAATCGGATAAACCTGACCACCATATCGGAGAAACTTAGCCAATTGGGCTCGAGCTGACCTTCTCTAGGCTCGCTTCAGCCCGGCCCGAGGTTCAAAAACCAAAGCTTAGGTCAAAACAAGGCTGAACTCGGCTTGAGTCCAGAAGACTTATTTTCTACAGCAGTGGAGGACAGTAATGTAAATTTCCCCTTTAAGTTTCCATGAACGCTAATGATGCGTATCATTACAGAAATTCATAGGTTTTAGGCCTTTTCGAGAGGTTTTGTGTAATAACTAAAATTTTGTATTTTACAATTAAGAGAAAGGACACCCTCTATGGAGAGACAGAATTCTCTTAGCTCTTGTTTCAGAAACCACCTTAATATCTTTTAAAATTACAAAACCAGCACTCAGAGTCGAAATTTTGTTATTAAGTTCAACTACTTGGATTGGGATGCAAATCGAATATCCAAAATATATAAAAAATTTTCAAAAATAATATAAACAGTCACGTATTTATTTTTCTTAAATGTATTCCTAAAACCTAGAAGGTTATTAAGAAAACTACGGATATATCATATATGAAAAAGGAAAAATCCTCGAATATATGAAAAAGGAAAAATCCTCGAATGTAATAAAAAACGGAGCAAAAATGAAATAGTAAAAAAAAGGAGCGCTTTCCTGAAATTTTGTCCTAAAACCTTATGCCGCAAGAGGGCGATAAATTACGTGCCAAGTAAAAAATGTGCCATCTTGAAGCGCCAGGTCAGCGTCCTATGTGGACAGCGAAAAGTTGGCAGCCCGCCTTTAACTTTCTTTCTTTTTTTTGTTAACCACCTGTGGTTCTTCCGCTTTTCTGAAAAATACTATATTCTTTCTTTATAGCTTCCTTTCCAGCAATACAGCAAGACAGGATACCTCCATTTCCGTCTGCAAGCGCTCTCCTTCAACACCAAAGTCGACCATTTCACGCCTCAGGCCGTCCCCCACTGATGATCGCCGGACTGACTCGTCGTTGAAGCCCGTTTCCGATCATGGTAGCTCTGATCGCCTGAAACAGTTGTCTCAGCCATACTCTAACTGTCAGCCAACTAACTGTCGGGTGTTTTCTTGCAACAGGGAACTTCTGTTAACATAATTGTTGGGTCGCATGTCTGGACGGAGGAGCCAGAAGAGGCATGGATCGAAGGAGAAGTAGTTGAAATCAAAGGCGACAACGCCAGGATCGTCACTACGGATGGGAAGACGGTAAGCTCAACTCTGTAACGAGATAAACAGAATTGCTTCTTGGTTGAATATGGATCCACTTAAAGTGACTACCGTTGGTTTCATCATGAAATGGAATCAGATGAATCTTCAGTCTGATCAGATAGATGTAAAATAAGAAAGCAACTCAGTTTGAAATTGATGATAAATTGAATCAGTTTCATTCTTTAAAGAGAAAATATTTCCAGAGATTCGGATGGAAATTAGCAGACTGTTTATGTTTTACTAGCTGGTGAATCCATTATCTGATAATTATATATATATGTGAGATATTCATGATCAGGAAAAGCTACATGATTATACAAGAATTAAAAACAAAAGCTTGTGGAAGTAGAATCTGGTTGAAAAAGATCGAGGAGGAACTTTCTCTCTCTCTCTCTCTCTCTCTCTCTCTCTCTCTCTCTGTGTGTGTGTGTGTGTGTGTGTCTGTGTGTGTGTGTGTGTGTGTGTGCCTGCTTCTGTGTGCAAGTGTCCATGGGGAGAATGACAGAGAAAATATATGTAGAGAATATCCTTGCAGTTACAGATGGAAATGAAAAATTCGTGGTTGTTCTGGTTGGCAAAATTCTTACTGTATTATGAACGAATATGTGCTCAATTTGCTCCGACAAACGAATATGGATAATGGTAATGGGATTAAGAAAAATATGTAATCCCTGCAGAAATAGAGGACGAAAATGTTGCTTTGTGTGTGAGTGAAAATTTCTGTGCGCGATTTCCTCTTACCAGCAACATTCTTCCCATCTTCAGTAAAAAAAAAAACAGCCATCTGGATTAACAATTTTATAAGACACCTAAGGGTGATTGATTTCAGATGGTCCATCCACGGGCTTGATCTAAACACTGAAACCTAGAGAAGGTGAATAATGCTTGGTCCAAGGAAATCTCGTGTCCATCAGCTTCCTGGAGTCAAAGAATAATTCACTTTCTCTGCAGGAGTAATGCACGCTGTTGAATCAATTATTGCTAAAAATTTTCCAAGATCGAGATGTAAACCGAGCCATGAGAGAGGGAGAGCCAGCATGTTTGGCATCTTATGTTATCGCAACAAAACAATGAAACATGTCACGATAGACGGCTTCTTCTCCTCAGACATTTTTCGCTGAATTTTTCTGGTTCTGAAAAAATGACAGGTTGATTTAGTGTTGCAGTGTCTTTCAAGAGTGTTAACAAAAGATTTAAACAAGCATCTGAAGAAAACTGTACTTTATGTCTTCCAGATTGTTGCTAAAGTATCAAGCATTTATCCTAAAGACACGGAGGCACCACCAGCTGGAGTAGATGATATGACCAAGTTGGCCTATCTTCATGAACCTGGAGTTCTGCAAAACCTCTCAGCTCGATTTGCGCTGAATGAGATTTATGTGAGTGCAAACGGATAATAGAAGCTTATGATGCTCAACTATGGCATTAATTACACAAGGTTTTTCATGTGGGCGATGCTGAGTCTAGGAAATAATCTAAAACATGACTTGATTATGTTTCTCTCCGTCATCTGCAGACGTACACAGGAAACATTCTAATAGCAGTCAATCCTTTTCGAAGATTGCCACACTTGTATGATGTTCATATGATGGAACAATATAAGGGAGCTGCATTTGGGGAGCTCAGTCCACATCTTTTTGCAGTTGCGGATACTTCATATAGGTATGCAAAAAAATAGGAAATAATGGCCCTGGTCTTGTGGATGAAGCAGTCACTTATATGTGATTTTATTTTCTGCGCTTTCAGAGCAATGATAAATGAAGAATTAAGCCAGTCCATACTGGTTAGTGGTGAAAGTGGAGCTGGAAAAACAGAAACAACGAAGATGCTTATGAGATATCTTGCATTCATGGGTGGGCGGTCTGGTACAGAAGGAAGAACAGTAGAACAGCAAGTTCTGGAGGTGAGTGAATTCACTTATACTTCGTCTTTTTTGAAGGAATCTTTGTAAAAAACCATACCAAAACTGCATGATATAGTCATCATGCATTGACTTTTAGCATTTATAACCCTGTTTTCAGTCGAATCCTGTGTTAGAAGCATTTGGAAATTCCAAGACAGTAAAGAACAACAATTCAAGGTGAACACCTTTTCTGAACTTTATTTATAGTAAAAGCATGAATAGGCACCAAAATTCTGAGAGATCGTGTCCTACTCTTTACTCAGTCGCTTTGGTAAATTCGTGGAGATCCAATTTGACAAATATGGAAAGATTTCCGGAGCAGCAGTTCGCACATACCTTCTTGAGCGCTCTCGTGTCTGTCAGGTGTCCGACCCTGAGAGAAATTATCATTGCTTTTACATGCTTTGTGCTGCGCCACCTGAGGTATGATATTTCCTGATCTTTACTTGAATAATTGAGCTAGTCTTTCGACTTTTGAGGCAGTTGTCCTGTATCATTCGAAGAAGATGCCGCGGGCATCTCAATGAAGACTTCTGTACGAACTACATAGATGACCATTCAAACTAAGCTAAAATTTGTTCTCAGGATGCCAAGAAATTCAAAGTTGCAGACCCAAGGACATTCCATTATCTGAATCAAACTAACTGCTACGAAGTAGCAAATGTGAATGATGCCAGAGAATATCTAGAGACAAGAAATGCTATGGATGTTGTTGGAATAAGTCAAGAGGAGCAGGTAAGCATCCAATGAGTGTAAGTTTGGTTCTTTCTGTTGAGTTCTTTTTCCAGTCTGAATATGAATTTTTACCGATCGTCTCGACCCTCAATCACCAAGCAGAAAATTAATATTTAAATTTACAGGATGCTATATTCCAAGTTGTGGCAGCAATACTTCACCTTGGAAATGTTGAATTCAAAAAAGGGAAGGAGGCTGATTCTTCTGAACTGAAAGATGACAAAGCAAAATTCCACCTTCAAACTGCTGCAGAGCTTCTTATGTATGATTGATGAGTAAATTTTGTCACCCTCTTCATTGTGATTACGTCATTTAACTTCATTAAAATCAAAATGAGCTATTCTTATCAGGTGTAATGTCAAGGCTCTTGAGGACTCCTTGTGTAAACGTGTGATTGTCACACCGGATGGAAATATAACAAAACTTCTCGATCCAGATTCAGCAGCCCTAAGTCGAGATGCCCTGGCAAAGACAATCTACTCTAGGCTGTTTGACTGGTAAGTGCTAATTTCAGCTTCAGTTATAAGTTGCACTGAGATGTAAGACAAAAGCAAGACCTTTTCTAGAAGACATACTTCGGAATATTGAGTTTTATTTACTTTCCTGAAGCATCATGAAATTCAAGACTGTTAGGCTACAAAAAAAAAGAATGTCTATTTTGCTGCATTGCTACAGAAAGTAGAAAAAATCAACCACAGTAATGTTTCTCCCAATAGCTGAATCCCTTAGTTCCTATCAAGCAACTGTCTTCCAGTTTCTTTCCTATTTCTCCTGTCAAACTTCCTTTGGTGTACATCTCCAGTCATAGAATATAATTTTGCATAGTGATATAATAGGTTTTTCATGTAAAACAATGCAGGATTGTGGACAAGATCAACAGTTCCATAGGACAGGATCCTAATGCAGTCAATATCATCGGAGTACTTGACATTTATGGATTTGAAAGTTTCAAGGTCAATAGGTAGGCGTTGCAAAGTTTCTCCGTTTTACCCAAAAAATTGTATCCAAGTGTTAGTTTAACACCTTGCTAGTCTATTTGGTAGTTTTGAGCAGTTATGTATAAACCTTACAAATGAGAAACTGCAACAACATTTCAATCAGGTATCTTCATAATTCTTCCACCCTCTCCCTTGAGAGCACGTTTTATGCATGCCAATCTATGTTGACCAATCATCTGCTGCAGCATGTATTTAAGATGGAGCAGGAAGAGTACACAAGGGAGGAGATTAATTGGAGTTACGTTGAGTTCGTCGACAATCAAGATGTCCTAGACCTTATTGAGAAGGTACATGAATGCTGAAAGGCGAATCTATGATTTTAAATACAATATATGTTCTTTAACTTTGTCAAAACTACAAAAGGTTAATCGCATGTTATGTGTAAAATGCAGAAGCCAGGAGGAATAATCGCACTGCTAGATGAAGCATGGTACACCTTTCACGTGTCTCACATCTAAAAATGCTATTTTTGGCAAATAGACGTCATTCCCTAAAATTCCTTCGGTTCTGTACTGCTGCTGCATTTTTTTTCTCCAGTGGATATATATAATGTTTTACAACCTGAATACTGGAACTGACTTAACTCCATCATATATTTGTTGCAGTATGTTCCCAAAGTCAACTCATGAAACATTTGCACAGAAGATGTATCAAACGTATAAGAATCATAAGCGCTTCAGCAAGCCAAAACTTGCACGCACTGACTTCACAATTAATCATTACGCTGGTGACGTAAGTTTCCAAAGATGATACTTCCCCTGAGTAATGTCCAAATAACAATGATTTATGCAACGGTTGTTATGCTGGTGAACCGCTGTCAGGATTTCCTTCCTTAGACCCACCAAATCTCATGCAACGTTAACAATTGGTTATGTGTTTCTTCAGGTCACTTACCAGGCAGATCAGTTCCTTGACAAGAATAAGGATTACGTCGTTGCAGAGCATCAAGCCCTACTAAATAACTCACACTGCCCTTTTGTTGCGAACCTTTTTCCCCTTTTGTCTGAGGAAACGTCAAAATCATCCAAGTTCTCCTCCATTGGTACCCGCTTCAAGGTAAATATATCCGTTATTAAGAACATGACACTAATTATACATTTTTGTCATTCTATCTATCCTCGATTTTCGCCCTCATCTCTCTCTTGCCTTTAACTCACGCAGCAACAACTGCAAGCCCTTATGGAGACTCTCAGTACTACTGAGCCTCATTACATCAGATGTGTCAAACCAAATACTGTTCTGAAGCCGGGCATCTTTGAAAACTTCAATGTTTTAAACCAATTACGATGTGGGGTAGGTGAAACTTGGTGCCCCTGCATCTCTTGCTAACTGCAGCTGTGCGGAATCATGTCATACCTCCAGAAATCTTCTCACTAAAATAACTCTGACATGCTGCCAGGGAGTGCTAGAAGCAATTAGGATCAGCTGTGCAGGTTATCCAACCAAAAGAACATTTGATGAGTTCATATATCGCTTTGGAATGCTCACTCCAGATGTTTTAGATGGGTATAATTCTTTCAATATTAGATGCTTGCTTTCTTTTTGAACAAGTTGTGTATTTTAGCTGTATATTGCTGCTTAATGGTCGTCCGATCTGATTCTTTATCTTTCTACGTACCAGCTCTGATGAGAAAACAGCATGCGCAGCCATTTGCGACAGGATGGGATTAAAGGGCTACCAGGTGAGAAGAAACTGACATTTTCTGGTTCCAACATCGAATCAAAATTCAGAGCATCAATAGTCGACTGTGGCACTGGCCTTTTTGAAAAAGCTGCTTTCTGTCGCAATTGCCCTCGCAATCTTTCTTGAGAATTTTGTCAATAATAAAATTTTGTGACCATTATGATTCTGGCTTCCATTCCGTATAATACAGATCGGCAAGACTAAGGTGTTCCTACGAGCAGGGCAGATGGCCGAACTCGACGCTAGAAGAATTGAAGTCTTGGCGAATGCTGCCAAACGCATCCAGAGACAAATAAGAACACATCTTACGCGGAGAGAGTTTATCGCCTTGCGGAAGGCATCAATTAATTTGCAGAAACTCTGGAGAGGTTTGCTTTTTCCATCTTCTCCACTGTGCCTTCTCCTAACCTTTCTGACATTCAAACTGAAGTCTCCCCACTTTCACCTTCATCACAGCACAGCTTGCTCGGAAGCTTTATCAGTACATGAGAGAAGAGGCAGCTTCTATTCGCATGCAGAAGCATGTGCGTGCATATATAGATAGAAAAGCTTACAAAAACATGCAGGCGTCAGCCATTGTAATACAAACTAGTATGCGTGCATTAGCTGCCAAGAATGAATACAGGTATAGGAGGAGAACACGCGCATCAATTGCAATACAGGTAATTAATATGTACCGCCGAAGGGTACTTTTGTTCTATAGTAACTTTTGACAGTTCAAAATTCAAAATTTCACAAAACATCACTTCGTCCACAATAAAAAGTTCAAAATCCAAATAACTTGGTAAGGAAATTCCTCATATTTCAAGGATCTCACTATTACATTTCTTCTTCTGTCCAGACACATTGGCGCAGATTCAGGGCCCTTTCCAGTTATAAGCAGCAAAAGAAGGCCACCATTAATCTCCAGTGTCTCTGGCGAGCACGAGTGGCAAGAAGAGAGCTTAGGAAACTCAGAATGGTCAGTTAGTCTTTCTGCTTTCAAGTGTATAACTTAGTTTCATTCTCATGTTCAGTCCAAACTCAGTTACTTTGCCGCTTCGTGTTTTCCGTAGGCTGCTAGAGAAACAGGAGCTCTTAAGGAAGCCAAGGACAAGCTGGAAAAACGCGTAGAGGAGCTTACGTGGAGATTGGAGTTTGAAAAGCACGTGCGGGTAAGCTTATTCAACCTTGAAAACATGATAAACAGTTTTAGCTGTTCGAGTTGGAAGATTAACTTAACATGTGACCCATTCAGCTTGACCTTGAAGAGGCAAAGGCGCAGGAGATTGCAAAGCTTCAGTCTTCTCTCAGTGAAATGCAGGTTCAGCTAGATGAAGCCAATGCTGCAATAATCAAGGAGAGGGAAGCTGCCAAGATAGCAATAGCGCAGGCACCCCCACTCATCAAAGAAGTGCCCGTCGAAGATAACACAAGAATAGAGGCATTAACTCATCGTAATGAAGATCTCGAGGTACTTATGTCAAACATTACATTAAAATCTCCAGATAAAGCTGTACATAAAACATTGATTAACAATACCTCGGAAGAGTTTCAGCCACTATCAAGCTATTGAAAGAATGCAAGTATCAACTAGATTTTTGTCCTAGGTGGTACCAACTGGCAACTGCTGCAGTCTATAAAGTATAGATGATAGCTCAGTTTTACTTTTTACCATCATCATCGTCTATACCATAATACCCTACAACGCAACTCTGCAGAATGAACTGGCAAATGTTAGAGCCACGGCAGAGGAATTTGAGAACAGATATTGTGAAGCCCAAAAACTAAGTGAAGAAAGGCTTGTGACCATCGAGGAAATACAGTCAAAACTTCATCAGTTCCAAGAGAACGTACAGAGGTACCAAATTAGTGTGTTTTTGCGACTTGCTTTGCTGAATCTATCCTAATTCTTATGTTTTCTTCAGACTTGAAGCTGACTTGTCTAACATGGAGTCTGAAAACCAGATTCTACGTCAGGAAGCATTGGTTGCATCAACAAACAAGGATCTCTCAGATGAAATCAAGATGTAAACTACTTTATAACTAGTATACGCAAGTTTCATCAACCAATAAGAAGGAGCTGATCAGTAAAGTGATACATAAGTAACACACTAAAATGTTTCAAAAATTTTTCCTTTCAGCCTCGAGGAAAAGATAGCAAAACTGGAGCAAGAAAACAAGCTGCTTCATGAGCAAACACCAACTATGCCAGCAACAATTCCCACTCCACAGCCAGAGATATCCGCTTCGCTGACTGTGACCAAGGTACATCCATTACATCCTGTTAGTCTGCTTTCTAAGTGAATCTGACACTTTTTCTTCTTTTCTTGCTGAAGAGAGATCAGAGCTTAGAAAATGGGCATCAAGTCAAAGAAGACCAGAAAGTACAAGAGGTATGTAGTTTATCTAGTCTTAGGGTTGAGAAAAAGCATGTATGCCTGTTAGCTCTATGTCAACTTTTACAATATCTTATTGTAAGCCACACTTTCAGGAGTTGTCACTAGCATTGCTTCGATTAAACAAACAAAAGTCGCTCACTGACAGGCAACAAGTACGTACATCAAGGGGTTACTGAACAGTTCTAGCTTCTATATAAGATTTTGTTCAACGTACTAGCATTTACCACTTTTATTCTATCTGAATAACCAGGAAAACCATGACTTGCTTATCAAATGTCTCATAGAGGATAAGAGATTTGATAAGAAGAGACCAGCTGCTGCTTGCATCATTTACAAATCATTAATTCAGTGGCGAAGCTTTGAAGCTGATAAAACCAACATATTTGACCGGATTATTCACACAATACGCTCATCTGTGGAAGCGGTAAGCATGAGACTTCCAAGTACATGCCCATTCTTCCCTACCACATTGCAAACATTGAAGTAAAGGTGACAAAAGTTTCCTGATTTTTGGTATCCAACTATGCTTTGACTTACAGAGTCAAAATAGCATCGGTGAACTCAGTTACTGGCTTTCAATGACATCCACATTGCTATTCCTTCTGCAAAATACACTGAAAGCAAACAAGGCGCCCAGTAGGGCTTCACGTAGAGGAAAGCTAGCATCAGCTACCTTATTTGGACGGATGGCGCAGGTCAGTTACTTAACTAGTGAAAATCTTCTGCCTACAATATCATTTATAGGAAACAGTTTCTGATCAATCTAATTATGCTTTTAGGACTTCCGATCCACACAGGCTGGAATTGGCCTCTCTAGTGGGTACAGTGGAATTGAAGGGGAACCAGAAAACGTATCCAGGGTCGATGCAAAATACCCCGCTCTGTTGTTCAAGCAGCAACTTACAGCATATGTTGAGAAAATCTATGGCATGATCCGGGACAGTCTAAAGAAGGAAATCGCTCCATTTCTTAATACGTGCATTCAGGTAAAGTTCTTGAAGAAAAATTTCTGCCGCTGAAAAACTGACATGGGATTCAAGCATGATGAAAAATGCATTCCTGAGTCCTGACGCCACCAAAGCTGTCTTTTCTTGCGTCTTGAATTTATATTAGGAAAAGAACTATCGTATTAGTCTGCTATAATTTACAAGTTTTAATTCACAGGCACCTAAAGCTTCAAGGTCTAGACCAGCACGAGGATCATCTAAAAGCATCCTTTCAATGACAGTAGCAAAACAAGCATCCATGGTACATTGGCAAAGTATAGTGACGTGTCTGGACAGCACCTTGGGCATCATGTGTGAGAACCACGTACGTACATCTCTAACTTGACTTCCCAAATTGGAGCTGAGGCCCCTCGTAGTGGGCCTTTAACAAAAAAGTCATTTTTGGCCTGAAATTGTATGTACTATGTATGTCTTTCATCATCATACTGCTTCATAAGTAAATGTAAACAATCTGCAGGTACCTCCAATGATCATAAGGAAGACATTCAATCAGGTCTTCTCATTCGTCAATGTGCAGCTTTTCAACAGGTGAGAGGTTTCGTCCAATTAATATCTCGGTTTATGCATCAGCTTTCCTAGAAAAGCTTTTGGCTGCTCACTTAAAATAACTTTGTCAATGAGCCATTCAGATAAATATATAACTTCTAACATTTGGTATTACTTCTATCTGTTTTCAAGTTTATTATTACGACGCGAATGCTGCTCATTCAGCAATGGGGAGTATGTCAAAGCAGGCCTACAGGAACTGGAGCAGTGGTGCTCTAAAGCCACAGAAGAGGTAAACTAGCCATAATCTTACATACCAAAAGTGCAAAAAGTTTTCTAACAGAGGAAACTCCAAGTAGTTTTAATCCAGAACAGTAAATCCATATTGGACCCCCAGCCAAGAAATTTACGTTTCCATTTATAGTTTTCTACATCACCTTTTTGAGCTCTCTTTCTCTCTTTTCCCTAACACTCATGGTCCAATATTGCAGTTTTCTGGTACATCCTGGGATGAGCTCCAACATATTCGGCAGGCTGTGGCCTTCTTGGTAATTGGTCGAAGAACTAGAAATGAAAAGTCCTTTTCTCAGGCAACATGTGACCAACCTAAATTTGTCTTACTCAAATGTAGGTCCTCCTCCAGAAGCCAACCAGATCCTTGAATGAGATCACCGACGAGCTGTGCCCGGTAAGTGAAGCGAGGGGAACTCCTTCAGCAGAGTCATTTGAACATGATTAAAAAGAATTGAATTAGTCATTCACTTAATCTGTTCTCGTACCAATTTCCATGCCTTTTTTTCAGGTCTTAAGTGTGCCACAGATATACAGAATTGGGACCATGTTCTGGGATGACAAGTACGGCACACAGGGTCTATCACAAGAAGTAAGACGCCAACATGTTTTTATTTTCCATTTTATTGGTTACTGCAGGACTCAATTCTTGAGAAACTATAGGTATCCATGAATATGAACTTGTGGTTCTAAATTCGAAGATAAATGTCTTTCAGGTTATTAGCAAGATGAGGGTGCTGATGACAGAGGATTCTATCAGCATGCCTAACAATTCTTTCCTGCTTGATGATGATTCAAGGTAAATATTTGGACATATTTGAGAAGGGAAGTATAATGGACGAAAACATGACCTATACAGGAAGAATGGTTTTGTTGTCTTTAAAAGTGCCCCACTCTGGTACGACCAACTGATGATGGTCAACAAGTTGATGGGGTTCAAGGATTTGAAACTATAACAGATGTCTCTTGGCACAAGATCAGATCAACATGTGCAATGGTCAGGGGACTCTCAAGAGTTTTCCAGTGTTTTTGTCCAATGGTCACTTAAATTGTACGTTTACCTACTCACACTATCCCGTATAGTCATTATCTCGATTGTTTTTCACAATATTTTCACAACTGCTTTAGTGTTTTTCAATGAGAAAAGGAAAAATGTCTAAAATTTATGAAGCAAATTGAACGCACTTCCTGTAAGTAAAGCTTTACGGTGCTCTCATGAAAGCTTGAGACTGACTTTTTCCTTTCAGCTATTCAGAGAAAAAGCGTTGTTCCATATACATTTTTGTTAAAGAATTCAAAGTTAGATCTGAACTCGTCATGCACTTGCACTTACGTTTTTTGGAAATATGGCGTGTTGCAGCATACCCTTCTCTCTGGACGACATAGCAAGATCTGCAATGGACATTCACCTCTGTGATGTTGAACCGCCTCCCCTTCTCAGGCAGAACTCGGAGTTCCATTTCTTGCTGCAACGTGCAGAGTGAAATGGCAATTTTGCTAGTATTGCATAGCAAGCGTGTGGAATTTTCCTTTCACCGTGTAAAAATTCTTAGTTGGTCATCTTTTTTTTTTTTTTTTATTGAATCCCATTGATTTTTTCTTCTTTTGGGGTCATTATTTTAATCTTCAATCTCCTTGTATTTGAGGTTGTGCCCTTTACTAAATAGGTCCGTGAGTGTGAATGAGATTTTACATGGACGTGTAACTGATCGTGTATTGAATTCTTTTTCTCCAATACAATAAAGGGAAAAAAGAAGTGGTTTGATTTCTGATATATTCTTGCTTTTGATCAATGGCGTTTGGTTTGGTGCAGCTGGGGGTTGCCCAATGCACATCGGCTTAATTTTTTTAATTAAAAATAATTTAAAATGATGAAAAATAATTTATTTTTCAATACCATATTGGCCAAACATTGCTTACGGCTATCGATAAATACAATCCTAGATAATATAAGTGATTGAGATCATTTTCAGTCCCTCCAAGAATGGAGGGATTTGGACAGCAAGTAAAGAAAATTATAACATGGCTTATATGCGCTCATTAAACTTGTAAAATCGGGCAGCTCTTCCTCCCTAGATAGAGCTGCTGTCCATGCACGTCTGCTCCAGCACAGTGCATCTCTTCTCTCTACACATTCTTATGTCAGCTGCAAGGATAGAGGGCAACAGCGCGGCCATGGCTGCCGCCTGCCTTCACAGTAACGGCTCAGATCATCCAATCTGGTGGCCAAAGACACAGGTACCATCAAGTGTCTATGCGTGGATTTTTTTAGGGGAAGCTGGTTATATACGCCACCTTGCCACCTTTGTATATGTAATTTCATGAGCCATGACAAAAAAAGTTCATGATTAATGCAAAAAGAAACTTTTTGTCAAAAAAAAAAAAAAAAGGCTTTGTTTGGATGGAGGAAAAGAGAAGGAAAGGGAGTGATGAAAAAGAAATGAAACCAAAGGGAGGGAAAGAGAATGAGAAAGGAAAGGGAATGAGAAATGAATAGAATGAAAAGCAATGAAAAGAAAAAGGTGATTATAAAACTTGTTTGGATGAAAAAAAAAAGGAAATGATAGAATTTATAATACTTTTCAATAATACCTTTAATTAAAAAAATTATCATTCAAATAAAAATAATTTTTAATTTGATTTCCTGATTCAATAAAAGAGGAACCACACTTACACTCGATATTTTATTTTATAATAATAAATATGATAAAAATTTATATCAATCAAATAAAATACCATTTTCAGTTGCACTAATTGGATGACATAAAAATGACAACAACTTGATTTTGGTAAAAGGGCCGTAGTGAAATACCATTCAAGTCTCGAGAAGTGACGCGAATGGATAGAGAGGTAGACTCGGCGCCTATCAGAGTCTTGACCAGCGGTGAGGAGGGAGAAAAAGAGCCGTGTAAGGTTGGTTGATGTTTCTTTTGAGGGCGAAAGGTATACACCGTAAAAAGGGATAGATTTTTTCTTTCATTCTCAATCCCTCCACTTTTGGAGAGATTGAATTTATATTAGAGTTTCATTTTTTTCCCCTCCCTTTGCAACCAAACAAACTTTGTTGTTTTCCTTTCCTTTCCTTTTTTTTTTTTAATTAATCAATAAAAAAATAGATTGATTGTTCTTTCATTTTCTTTCCTTCCAACCAAATAGGGCGTTTGAGATTCGATAAATGTAAAATCTGTGAATCCGTATATGCATATTGTTATGACCAATATACCCCTTTAAACCGTAAAATAAACATTTTCGTTTTTTGTCTCACTTATAACTTTATCTCATTATTTCATAAATATTTTATTGCATCATTCTTATGTTTAATGTTATCCCATACATCTGTTTATTATCTCATTATCCCATAAATATTTTATTTATCTCATACTTATATTTAGCGTTATCTCATTATCTCATAAATTTTTTGTTATCTCATAAACATTATCTCATACTTATGTTTGACATTATCTCAAGCACTCGTTCGTCTATTGTCTCATTATCTCATAAATATTTTATTGTCTCATAAACACTATATCATACTTATGTTTAGCATTATCTTATGCACATGTCGGCTATCTCATTATCTCATCATACTTATACTTATGTTTCAAGAACCTGACGTGCACCAGGTCTTCATGTTTTGGGTTGGATGGAGTGAGTTGCATGCGCCTCTCAGTGCGTCCAACACACGTACGCCAAAGAAAAAAAAGGAAGTGTTTTTGAAATTAGTAAGAAGTGTCCTTATGAGTCTTTTCACTTTTTTCAATTTTCCATTTTGACTTGACAAATAAGTTTCTTTTTTCTATTAAATAAGAGCATTTTTGTCATTAATCATATTGTCACAATAATTTTTTTTGTACCAATACATTGTACATGAACTGTTTAGAGGTTGCATGCTTGTTGGGGCATCGAGCCATTTGAGACCAAGTTAAATCCTTTCCAATTCACTCCAGTTTGGGACACCGAGTGAGGATCTCAACCCATATTTTTTTTTTTTTTATTTCAATTTGATTATATGTTAACAATAGAAATTTACCCTGAATATTGAGATTAACGATTATTTTAGTATGTGTTGATGCCTATAATTGTTTTTTTTGTGGATTTTTATATCTATTTGGACTTGGTTTTTTTTTTAATCTCAATCCAATATGTAATATTTCGTTTTAGTGATATATTACTTATAGAATCTTATTATGAAAATTGAGACTAATGGTCATTGCCTACAACTATTTTTTTGTGGGCCTTCTATATTTATTTGGACATGGTTTCTGGATCTAGTCTAATATCTGATACTTCATTTTAGTTATGTTTTAACTATAGTCTATAGAAGCTTATTCTAGAAACTGAGATTAATGACCATTTAAGTCTGTGGTTTATGCCTATAATTGTTTTGTGTGGATTTTCTATATTTATTTGGACCTAGTGACTAATATGTGATATTTCGTTTTATTTTTGTGTTAATTATAGAAGTTTATTATGAAAATTGAAATTGATGACCATTTTAGTATGTGATTTGTGCCAGTAATTGTTTTTTGTGGTTTTTTATATTTATTTGGACTTTGTTTTGGATCTTAGTCCAATGTATGATATTTCATTTTAGTTATGTGCTAATTATAAAAGCTTACCTCCCTGAATTAATTTGGCATTAGTTGTTAAAAATAATCTTTCCCCCTTTTCATTATCCTTCTTCAGATTCTTTATTACTGTTTTGCTGGTGCTGCCGATATTTCTGCAGCCCTGGCAAGTGGCAAGTCCTTAATTGCTTTTCTAATCTCTTAAGCATGACGTCAACATGCAAGTTTGATTGTGACTACTATCTTAGTAGAAATCAAGCTCTAATTTAGGATGATTTTAAAAAATTTTGATTTTTCACTAGTAAAATTTTGGTGTTCGAAGAGCTATTAACATTATTTTTTTCTTTATTGTTTTAACAAGAAACTTCAATTTGAAAAGATTACCGAATCAACTTTAAGATGATATCCACCATGGAAAAAAAATACTTCACATTACAGTTTTTACATGCATTTTAAGTGGTATGAGATCTCTCTCTCTCTCTTGTTCACACACACACATATAGTCGAAATTTGGATGGTTTTTTCATTTTATTTGACAAAAATCATAGCAAAAGGTGCATTCGATCGCTAAAAATTGTAGTCAAACAACTAGCCACCACATCTTTTACGACGATTTTTAAAGACAAAAAAAATAGACCACAATGATAGCTGACCAATTACAATTCCTATGTAAATAAACAAACAAACAAACACACACACACATATATATATATATATGTGTGTGTGTGTGTTAATGTTTTTGTGTGTTAGATATTGCCGGATAGTTAAAATTTAAAAATTTGTTGTTAAAAAACGGTCTTTAAATTGGTGTTAGTCACAATTTCTGATGCATCGATGGTTTAACTTTAGAGACGAATTATAGTTTTTAAATTTAAAACATCTTTCAACATAAATTAAGGAGTCTGTTTTTTGTCCCCTGGTATTTACCAATCACTATATATATGGACACCCAAAGCTGTTCGATGGTGAGTCGTATCAGGCAAGCAAACGGATCTGATGACGGTGTTCTCGTTCTCTAATCATATAATCGGAAGTTTACCTACCATATTGAATTCTCAATAAAGGGTTAAACTCCAAAAGCCTAAATCCTCGTTCAATTATCATGTGGAAGGACCAAGTTAATTCATGCCCAACTGTGTCCGGGACTCGCGTGGCCCCGAATTCTCCGTCTTCTGGATTTTGTTGGGTTCGGATAAATACCGTGTGGAACGGAACAATATGGGCCCGATCGCATTCAGATCCTAAGTTGAAAGTCTGATCCATTAGCAGATCTCATTCGGAAAAAGACAAGGTCGGGCCCCGTAGCTCACCCATTTTTGGTTTGGTACCTTTAGATTAGGCAACTGATAATCCAGATCTGTAGTTGGGTCCCTCAGTCCCTGGACATGACATACAGGAGATTGACATCTCATGTGTACAACACGTGAATGATCCGACGGTCAGAACTCGCAGTTGTTGGATCACAAGATGAAGATCCTGATCATTGGATGAACAGGGATAATTTTTAAAGTGGGTCAGGGTCTGATCCGAAGCATGGGTACCACCTATAATGTAGGAGTACCCAGATCTATGGTCCAAGTCCACATAACAGGCACCAACTGCCATTAATTTCGCAGGTGGGGATGTCAATGGATCAATTGTACCTTCCACCATGTCCAGACAAATGAATAGTTGCATACTTCAGATTTGTAGCTGAATTTGAATGAAGAAAAAATCAGGCCACATCTGAATCTGATTCTTAAAACTGCAACCAAATTCGACCTGGAATTCAACTTTGGTGGTGGATTCGATACATCGAAAACCCAATCATGCTTTTGACAATAAAATTGAGATATGATTTCAAATGTTGAATCAGACATGGATACTTAATGTCGTTTCCGGATCTAAATCTGATCTGGGTTTCCATTTGGATTTGAAAACTTTTTCTATATACAGTTAATTTAATATGGTTCCATTGGATATTTAATCTGAATCAATCGAACCCTAGACCAGAAAAAAAGGGCTCTCTGATGAAACTCATACCTGTTTAGGGAGAGGAATCTTGTTGACGGGTCTGCGGTACAGATATATCCGGTAGGTTCGACATGCACTAATTTACAAGTTGCGGTGAACAGCCATAGAGGCGCAACGTGCTTTACTACTAGATAAAGCTCGCCCATCGACTTTCAATATAATGCAGTGTAAGCATAAATGCTTTAGAAGCGATGCTACAATATTTCGAATACATTCGGATACCTACAAATCAAGTGAACGACCATAAAATACCAAGGTCTAGACAAGGACGACTGGAAAAAGCATCTAGCTAGGTAACTTGCATAGTCAATATAGATGACAATGTTCATCGCATAATGCTAATGAGATCATGGAAGAGGACATGACTTCAGCATTGGAAGTCTTCCTGGGCAAACCTAATACAGAAACTTATCGGACCAAGTATGTTCTTTGGTAAGCACCTTTTTTTTTGGGCATAATACAGTGTTTTTTTTCTTTTCTATTTTTGTTTTTTTGTTTTCCTTTTGGGTTTACTTATCACTCAGTAAGGCCGCACCCGGTCGCCTGGTGGCATGGATTCCTGTAAGTCATACAATTCAATAGCTTTGTCTTACAAAAGAATTGGCCTGGGCCATGCCCAATTTTGAGCAGGTATTTTCAGAAATTCCATTAAAACATATACGGCGAAAAATTAGGCCACATTTACAGATTTCAGGTCCCCTAAACGGGAACAAGCATGTAGCAAATACTTTACACTTACTTTTCCTTCTGACATCTCTCTCTCTCTCTCTCTCTTCCCTATATATATTTATATACCAACGAAAAATATCGAAATTTTTTTCTTAAAGATACCCACCGAACCAGCTCATCAAACATCAACTTACAGTTCTCCCATAGCATATGGATGAGATATAAAGGTTCTTTGACCATTTATCCTGCGGAAAAAGACAGGCTTATGAGTACAGGAAAAAGAAAAAGAATAGCCAAAAACCAGTCCACGCACACAAAACAATAATATAGTCCTTGGTGAAAAGGAACTCAAATGCAATCCCCAACTGAATGCATTGGATATAGTTGTGATTATGAGGAGGGCATGCACGTTTATGGGTGTCTATGTCTATACAACTGAGAGTTCTAGTCATTTAACTCAAACACTAGATGTGCAAAAGGCTTAATTTGAGAGTGCACAAAGCAGATTGTTTTTCTTTGTTTGGCTGACTATTTCTTTGACGGTCTAAGACCAACCCAAGCTCATTATTCAATTTGGGATCATGATTATCTTAAGCATCAATTTAAATGAATCAAAATATATAAGGCCTCTGAAATTCATTAGAAAAACTTGTTCTTTTTACCATGTCGAAACTGCAAGATCCTGTGTTGGAGATTTTGAGAATATATACCTTAACATGGGAACTTGGAAATGCAGATGTTCTAAGAGTTTCTTGTGTTTCATCTGCTATTCTACGCCTACTTGAACTCAATATGAAGGCCGCTTGATCAGATGTTGCTGCAATAGAGGTTATCCGATATCCGTTCTCCCACCGTCTGTGAATTCCTTCACTTGGATAGAGAAAGTCAAGTTCCACAACCTATGATCATTATAATCTTATATCAGATAACAGAAGAATTTGTGATTTAGAAGAGGTAAAGGTTCAATGCAGCGTCAACAATGAAGAGAGAAAAGAAAAATAAAGTTTAATGTTGATTTTGTTCTCCTGGGTTGCGTTTCAGCAGTAGCAGTTCATCAATTATGGGTATGTCTGTTATAGGAGAACCTCACTTCCAAGAGATTCTTGATCAGTGTAGAAGACTAACAATTACACACCAGGTGTCGAAGTACCTTAGCAGCATGTCGTTAGACTTTATTTTCATTTGAAAAAAAACATGTTTGGAAACAGATTACATATCCCAATTGCAAACACCATTGTGCCCCTCTCTCCCAGCAAGAACTGCTAGAAGTCCATAAAGATGATATGAAAAAGGAAACTGTTACATATGGTGAGAATACACAGTAAAAACTGTAGTTTAGATCTCAGTAAGTCCTACTAAGTATTAACCATATGTTATCACTATGTCAACATTCAACAGCTGCGGTGCTTTATGATTAGCAATGAGGAGAATTAAGTGCTTCAACCTTTGCTTCCAGATCATTAACCACACTCAAGTGCATTGTGCATGATACAATAATTCCGAAATAAGTACAAGAAAAAGGATGTACCTGATCAGAAAACCCAGAGTTTCTTGACATAACTACACACCATTTGCTGCAGGAAGTAGCCATGGATGTGACATGAAAACCCTCTTTCCACTTCTTGCTTATCCATTTGAAAGGGAATGTATCACTCACTTTGTATGACTGTTGGTTATAAGGGGTTCCTTCAACAACATTCACAGCATAATGTAAGAAACTCATATCATTTAAAACAGTTGAATACATGGATAATATATTAAGGGTGAAATTGTTAAGAGATAAACAATGACTTTTAAAGTTGCATGGTTTTAGGTGCTACCATGGACTGAACAGAAGTATCAAAAAATAAAATTCGTAAAGCATCTAAAGATTAGGGTCCAACCCTTGGACATCACCACCAAGGAACTCCCATTTGTTGCACCAGCAACGGCAGTTATGTAGTAGTTCTTTTCCCATTGCTCCATTATCCATTCCTGCGGAAAGATAGGTTACATTGTCAAGAAGTCATTAACATGTAAAAGGAGCAACAAATAGAATGTCCTGCAATGCAAACCTTGCGCAAGAAGAATGCTGAGATCTCATAAACCTGGGCGCTAAAGTTGGTTCCTGCATCCATGATAAGAGCCCACAGATTTGCGCAGGATGCCACCGAGCTGATGAATAGACCATCTTGATTACCTTTGTGCACATGCTGAAGCAGTCTTGAATCTACGACATTGAAATGATATCTGCAGAATGGCAATGTGAAGCAGAGTTATCCATGTATGACGGCCATCCTTTTCAATCTTAGCAAACAGAAACTTAAAGTTCATCATATACAGTTCTATCATGTTATGAAAGACTGAGAAGGAGAACTAGGTGCAGTACCAAAATGCAAGAGAAGGGCAATAAGTGATAAAACAGAAAAAAAAAATCCTAATAGTTTATTTTGCCAGTACCAAAATCAGGAAATTGCTTGCCACAAATGTGTGCAATTGAACCATCTCTTAGTGAATGTGGGAGCTAGTTTCAAAGAACTTGAGCAATTTATTGAAGGACCACTATCTATTCCTCGTGCACATATGTTTTTGTCCGATTTATTTAAATGCATCAATATTTCCAAAGATCGCCAAAGAAAAAATGTATTCTAAATCATTTTCAATTGATCCCTAGCTGAGAAAATCAGGAAACTGATATTTCTAGCTAATGCTTCATCCTTAAGGCATGATCCCTCCTTACCAAAGCAGAGTGTGTCTCACAAGATTTAAATGGTTCCACACTAGACGCATCAAGAAACCTTTTCAAGCCTTACCATCACATTGGAACTCTGTTTTAGGGATGAACCACATGACTCAAGGCAGCATTTTAAACTATGAGCTCTCAAAGCCCAGACATGGAGAAAATCTAACCACATGATTGAAGATAATTATGATAAGTAAATTCCATGACAAAATGTAAAAAGGACAAAAATCACATACAAATTAGCATGTATAAGCCAGAAAGATGCATGTATTGTTATACCTTTGTTTCATGGGTCTGCGTGCATTGTAAACTGAAATCCACTGCGTTGCAGGGTTTCCTAAACGGACCTTTTTTCTAGGTTGATCTTCATCTTCCAGGTTAACCAAAAGTCTTCCTCTCTTTTGCCCAACCTGAAACACAAAGAAAGACCTGAGATACAAGAGCCAACAAAGTAAAAAATACTAAAAAGTTCCTTGAATAAATTATGAATAGGTAAGGTACTAAATCATCTTCAGCTATGGTACATTGATTACATTCACCAACATCAGAAAAGAACAGTCCATGAACCAACCTTCAAAGCTCCATCAATCCTGACCGGTCTTGAGACTGTGCATGGTTCAATGAGACAATCAAACAGGCTAATCAATTTAGCATAGTTTGGCTCATCATCAAACTTCATATTAGTTACAACATCAAGAAACTGCTTAAAGGGAACTGGGCAAAAACAACAAAGCATCTCCGTAGAAGTTGCCATCTTTTTTTTGCAGACAAGGAATGACTTGTTGTCTCCCTGAAGCAACATAATAAACCATGATAATGAACAGCCTGAATGCCTCAATAACAGAACTCTAAGATAAGGTGTTGATGCAACAAACTACCTGATATCCTTGCCAAGGAAGCCTTCCTTTTACAAGAAATATAAGTGTGTAGGCCAGCGATTCCAGGTCATCCCTTCTGCTTCCTGTCCTGCCCAGATGTGCATGGACACTTGCATAACGAATTGTCCCCCTGATGGAAGCAGGAAAAGTCAGAAGCATTCCATGTATAATGTGAAATGCAACCATGACAAAGATCTTGCTGTTCCCAAACCTGAAAACGTCAGGCCTCTGGTCATAGTCTACATGATTGCCAGATGATGCGTCCTTCCACCTAGATGCTGAAAATAGAACAGGGTCAATTTCATTAGCAACATAAATCAAGGGACTGGAACTCAATCCACAAAATAGAGAACAAAAAACCATAACCTGACCACAAAAATTTCTTTATTAGAAATTCAGCAATTCCAGACCTAATCAACTAAATTGCAAAGATATCCACGCATATCTTTGATCTTTGCATATATAATATGAAGTTAAGCTCAAATAACAAACCAAAACATACCCAACCCAAGATCAATAAGGTATAGCTTCTTCTCGTTTGGAGTTCCAGGCTGACCAAGGAGAAAGTTCTCTGGTTTAACATCTCCATGCACAAAACTGAGTCACAGTAGAAACTTTCCAAGGTCAGCAATAATGGCATAGCAATGGAACACAGCACAGGTATAACTTCTCCATGGTTACAATAAAAGAAGGGCTATAGAATCAATACCCTCTTAAATGAAGTTTCTCAAGAATCGAAATTGCTTCCACGGCAATGCAAGCAACCATATTTGGAGACATCCTGATTGAAGTGAATGTTTTCAGAGACAGAATATATTAAACAATAGCATAAGAAAAAGAAAAAGTTTTGTTTTCGTACAGTTGGCCTGAGTTGTTCCAAAGGTCCCATAAACTTGGCCCAAGCATATCCATAACCTGAACATTGATGTTTTTGACCACCTCTCAGCAACCATAAATAAGGTATTTCATGGCCATTAAGACAGCAAAATAACTTACCATGATATAGTAGTCCCCTACCCGGCCCTTATGATGAACCAAAGGCAGCCCATAACATCCATTTAGAGTGCTGAAGTTGACAAACCAGACAGAAAATCAGAATTTCAAACCAAAAATATATTTCACTTATACAAACCATCAAATATTATTCTTACTTGTAAACTTGCCATTCATAAGGAGGTCCAAAGTTACAGCCTTTACTGCTGCGATGCTCAAACTTCAAGGCCACCTATCACATTAAAAGGCAATAAGAATTATTTTTATCTTCTTAACAAGAACACAGAATATCAAATACTACCTCCATTGCATCAGGCCCACCACGGTCCAAACCACCATTCAGTCGCCTGCCAACATAAACCTGGCCAAAACCGCCTTTCCCTAATCTCCTCTCTACCTTGTATATAGGGGAATTTCCAACCTGAACCTGTGAGCAGATAGAATGTGAACAGGGTCAAAAGAAGAAAACAATAATGATATGCTGCTAAAACCAAGATGAAGTTGTTAAATTAAAAGAAAGAACAAGATCATGGATTCAAAAGCATTATTTTCATTTACTATTATATTCTCTAACAGATATTTCCAGCAAATTTGACCGGGTTGGCAAATAACGTGACATGCCACTTCAGACTCCAACAAGTTGGTTGGCTAGATAAGGTATTTCATGCTTGCCTGCCTTAGAAAAGCAACCAAGTACTGCCCGTTTCAGACAATTCTGCAACTATTTAGCACCATCCTCACTAGTGCAGTGAATTGCTTTCTAGAATAGAAATCAATTGTATAAACAAAGCTTTAGGTGATTTAGAAAGAACTCAATAGTTGAAAAGTAAACAGTAATGTGATACAATAAGCAGAAATTATGCAGATAGGACCAATGAAAAGCAAAAAAACATCAAGACTGTTTCATAAGCAAATTTTATGTGAAATCTACCAATATATTGATAAAGCAAATACATGCAAAAGTCTCTTTATTCACATCTACAAAAATAGAAATCCAACATATACCGTATCAAATGGTAAATTCCCAAAATGCATCTCACCATCTTTCTCACATGGACACTCTTGCATGCATCTCACAATCTTTCTCACATGGACACTCTTACTAAAGCATCGTACCCTTGTCAACACAGCTCGATGGGTATGGGACATGGCTTTGACACCAGTGACTTACACACACACACACACACACACACATATATATATTCATTTCCTGCACCCAAGGTTTTTTAAAATGCATTGCACAAGTGTCTGCATCCATACCCACAGCCATGTGAACAAGCTCAAAATCCATGAGGAAATAAAGAATTTGGTCTTAAGTACAGCAAATTTCAGAACTACTTTATGTGGCCTTCCAAAAGAGAGGAGGATGCCAATCCATAATTTTCTCAAAAATAAATTTTTTTCTTTATCTGATTGCACTTACAAAATGACTTATAATAATAAAAAGGCCTGATCGTTATCTATAGCCGTAAAAACCAATGATTCTTTTCAAATCTTCCACACAACAGAAAACATGTAGAGGAACTTTATTTTATTGACATGCAACTAGACACATGCTCATGCCCAGTAGTTCCAAATGTATGTATCATGTGCACATGTATTTGCATGTCAACATGCTGGTTTACTTTCAAACAATCACACAGAAATCAAATTCTATGTCCAACAAACAAAAACATGAAATTCCTTAGAATCACTGGGTTGTGATCTGCAGAAGCCATGAACCAAGTTTCAAACTTTCATCTGTCCACATTGTTAATACTAACATTGCTTGATATTTAGAGTTCATGGGTCTCAACCATGAAGTTTTCACCACTTGGAGAATAGATATAGACCTAGAAAGGTCAATAACCAGAAAAGAAAATTGTCTCCAGGCAATAAAGAGTTTCTCAGGAGATAATTCATGTATAAAGATGCCAAATAGAAAGATCAAGAAATGAAGACAAAAAATGAATAACCCTACAGAAATAAGACACAACGCTCAAATGTCGTGAATGAAAAAGGTCCTACACTCCTAGTTGACATAAGCGTCAGAATTATTCCAGTAGGATGAGGAATGCTATTTGTCATGCTCACAGTAAACAACTGAACTTGTAAACAAGCATTATCTGATGGAGAAACATGCTCTTGCCGATCTTTTCTGGTTGAAAAGCCTATGAAAAATTTTCTAGTAAGTTTCCGACGGACTCAGTAAAGTGTAAGCCAATGGCGATTAGTATATGCAATTGTCATAATGTAATTGAAAAGATTCAAGTACGAATACAATGAACAAAAGAAAAGTTACCGTTTCAGGAATTGGAGCCGTGCTCCCTTCTTCGTCAGCAGCTGCCACCAACTTATCGCCACTTCCAATCTCGATTGGCATATCTTTATCAGCACCTTCTTCAGGAGCAGGAGCAGCTTGCCTGAAACCCAGATCCTGCGCACCCCGTAGAGCAACTGGAGTATAATCACACGGCTGCTCTGGATCAATCTCTATCAACACGATTCCCCGACCCCTACCACCAGCAGTAGGCCTGCTGTTCATCAACCGCCCATTCATGTCAGGCGAAGCATTGCGAGCCTTCCCCCTTCCAGCACCACCTCTTGCTGCTCTATTTGCAGGAACAGCTACCGCAGCATTAGGACCTGACAAATCAACAGGTGGAGAAGCTGCATGAAGTTCATCTAATCTTCTTGATCTCAGTCGAGGCTGCCGGGCTCGGGTTCGGGGCTCTGGCATCCTCTCCCCATGCAATTCAAACTGACAATAATATCTCACCTCTCCTTCTCAACATCAACACCTTGACTCGCTACCGGTACTAATCTCTTTCTGCACTGATCAACCAATCAAAGTAAGAAGATAGGATTTCAGTATCTTCGTTCATTGTTCCACAATGCACCGTAAACCGAAAAATTGATCCAACAGGTCACAATGAACAAAATGCAAATAAATTAGGTTCACTTTTCTAATTTCTTTGTCCTTGAACGAAAAAAGAAGTTTTGATGCAATGATGCACTCAAACCGATTACCAATCGCCATATTATACCTTTGCAACACGCGACGATCATCAGAATTTATTCCCTTTTCACCTGACAAAGGAAACAATAGGAATGAGATTTAAAAGAAAGAACTAAACAGACGATTCAGTTTGTTAAAAAGAGACTTCGATGATCGAATCAATTCCACAGTTCAGTAAAAACCAAAAGGAATGAAAAGGAACTAGTTCGAGAAAATCCTTCAATCAAAATCCAGGAAAGCAATCGTCACACTGTATACCGACAATCATCCAGCCAAAAAGCTCGAACAGATGCCACACGGCTGAAAATCCGTTAAAAACAACCGAGCAAAGCCGCGAATTCACGGAACCGCCACTCTACTCGACAAACAACAATAAAGAACCGGCGGTTCCAGTCTCGAGGAACCAATCGGCGAACGATCGACGACTTCCCACGCGGAATTCAACGAAAAGAACGGGAAAAAACAAAAAAGAAGCCTTCGGAGGAACGTTACGAACAACAAACTCAGGGAGCCGAAATCTTCACGATGATCGGACGATCGGAACGAAAAACTCACGGTTTCTCACGCCCAGAAGACGATCGGATTCGGGAAAAAAGCCACGATTCCCACCGACATTGCGCGATTCCCGAAGGCAAGGAGAGGGAGGCAGAGAGAGTCGTCCTTTTCCTTTCCTCTTCCGATTGAGCGAAGGATGAAGCGTTGTAGGATTCAGGTGGCGGAAGGAGACGATTTACAGGTGAACGAAAAAATAAAAGGAAAATAAAGATGTGAAAAGGGAGAAAAAATAGGTGAGGAAGATGATCCAGAAGGGAGGTGAGGTGTGTGCTGTAGCAGAGGGAGTCGATATTGAGCGTTCGCTCGGTCTCTCTCTCCCTCTTGCATAGGCAAGCCTCAGCATGCAATTGTGCTCGTGAAATTACCACGCTGCGTGCATCACTTTTAGTTAATTACCATCTTCTCCTTATTTTTCCAAAGGATTGCTCTTTGCTCTGGCCGTCTTGGCGATATTTTGAAAATACCGCCTGAAAATTGGATCCGAGCTGTTGCACCATCGCTACTTTGCGTTGTTTTCGAATAAATCTCGTGCCGCACGATTTTAATTGGAATTTGACTGACATTTAAAAATTCGACGACAAAATCGCTTTCCCGGAACCATGCCGATATTACGCGAATATATCTCCAACAACTAAAATATTGTCACGAATCACAACACTGCAGCTTTATCATGGGAAAATAACGTACTTACCGCGGTAAATTGCTATTCACGAATCACCACGTTTTTATCGCTATCTAATTTAACTTTGCGGCATTTAAGAGCAATAAACCGAAGATTTACCGAGCGAGCCTTCTGGGTGCCAACTCGAAATCAGGTAGGCGAACCAACCTGATACGGACCGGGTCGTCCTAACCCGAGATTCAATGCGGCACCCCTGATTCTGGATCTGGAGCATAATGCGCCAATGAATTGGTAAAAGAAACAACGAAGCATTTTAATTGTCAAAAATGCCAACAGAAAAGCTAGAACAACAAATTCAGATTTTGAAGCAAGTAGTTGGCGTCTCCAATTTGGATCTCAATTTAATTTAGATACATTATATGTAGGGATGTTAACGGATTGAATATCTATTAAAGTAAATATTTGATACTCATTCAAAAATACTCAGATTTTGTAAATGACATGTGAGACTCAGATTTGAACTTTAATCACTTTTACATAAATATCTTATATCTAATATCCGAGCATCGGTTCTTAAAATATTATAATATAATTTATTTAAGAGGCTGGGCTGGGAATTCTTTTATTTCAATTTTTTGTTGGGGAGGCTGAATTAATAAGTCAAAATATAATTTTTCAAATTTTTTATATAAACAAAAACATTTTATTAATCTGAAAAGTTGACCAAGGGTCAAGGCCCCTGCCGCCCCCTGAGTTTGGATTCACTTATCTACTTAAAAGCTGGACTAAATTCAGATGTGGGAATAAAAGTTGAATTCATATTATATTTTATTGTCAGTTTAGAAAGGATTCAGATATGGCATTACATTTTTCTTTATTTGTATTTGAATCCAAATTCTAAGTAAGCATACATAATAAAAAATATTTGTGATTCAAATTTGATCCATTGACATCTTTATCTATATCTACTAAGCATAATAAAAAAAATGGGATCAATATTTAATTGATTTTCATCTGCTGCTCTCTTCTCAATTTTTATCTTCAAATTCTATTTTTTTTTTCTCAACTAACTTTTCAACAAGGTGTATTAGAAACCGAATCACCTTTTGTGCATACCGTAGCAAAAAGTGCAACATATATTTCTGTAAGGTTTAGTTATTATATTTGTTCATTAATAAGTAAAATGTGATGATCAAACTAAATAAAGTTGTGAAACCACATCAAACATCAAACCACTAAATGGATTGCACTTTGTACCCGTGTGGTCCAGATCCGTATATGGCAGGGCCTTATGCGCTACAATAATGGCCCCTTTAATAAATACCGGTTCAGGTAAAGCTACGTAGTTGACGTAAGATCCAAACGTGGATCTGAACTTATCTGTTCTTCTTGGTTTCAGATATTGACATTAGATCAAACATGGGTTCAATTTGTGTTTGGATTTGCGGACTCGGGTTTCAGTTCATATTTCAGATATACTCTAGTATGCTAACTTGCTAAGTAATGTTTTCCATATGCTAAGTAATGTTTTCCATTTTTTTAACTTTGAAAATAAGTCTCAACCAGTGTTATCAAAATCGGGCTGAATTGTCTAATATGAACAAAATTGGTAGCAAACCGGTTCATTTATGTGGCCAATACAAGAGCCCCAAGTGATGATTTAAACTATTTAATATTTAAAAAAAATTAAAAATCTCATTAAAATTAAAAAAAAAATTGTGGATCCAGGATTCTGACAACATTGTTCTCAACTACTAAGCCCTACAGCAGAAAGCTCATACAAGAAACTAAACAACTTGAGACTTTACCAAAGAAAAACATTGGAACTTATCTAAAGTGTCGTTTGGTAGCATGAACAATAACACAACATTCAGTGAATATATGGTAAAGGGAGAATTTTAAGAAGCACCATAATTCAGTGTTTTATGAAGTTATCTCATCTTTATAAATTAGAACAGATTCATAGAACACTTTGTGACTAGATACCTCTAAGTGGTCGTTTAACAACAGTAACATGTTACTAGTTTATGAATCTGTCCCAAAAAATTAAGCATATTTTATAAAACATTATAATAAATGTTTCATGAATTTGCCATATTTTTTGGAGTATATTCATGGGATAATAATAGTATTTTACTAACTAATTGTTGTCAAACGATCTGTAAGAGATTATTCGGCATTAAACACACTTTGTAAGTGTTTCATGAATCTTCCCCAAATTTGAAATAGATTTGTCTTCATAAAACATTTGAATAAGTGTTCCATGAATCTACATGTTGTTCATAATATCGAAGGACCCCCAACATGCTTTCCATGACACCCTTCTTATTATCCTTGTTTTCATGTGACATGTAGTAATATATTGAAAGTGAGATTTGCCAAACAGCCCTTAAGGTCATTTCCTTTACACCCTTCTTATTTTCTTTATTGGCATGTGACATGTAGTAGTATATTGAAAATGTGAATCTTTTAATAAAAAGCGGAGAAATAGTTATATAATTTCATTTACAACTGCTCTTTCACGTTTTTTACAAGATTCCAAGAATAGAAGTGACACTTATGATCATAGATGCAACTAGCAAAGTATCTCATTGCGCCTCAAGCCAATCAATAACGAAAAGACGACGGACTTATTCCTGCAACAAACTAAAGTAGCAAAAAGTATGCGTTCGTGACTCGCAGCTAGCGCCTCAATCAATTGGTCCATTCTGATATCCACACACAACGAATTTGACGAACATAAATTAAGCCACCAAAGGTGTTTGTGTAGTGGGTGGGGCTCCAAGTATCATAAAAAGCAGTCCAAGTCCAAAACTAGAGAAAATCACTCGCAAAAAGGTTTATGCTGCCACGAATGTTGCAAAGTCTCTCGGGCCGAATCCAGTATTATCATACAAAAATGGAATTAAGAATGTAAAGATTCGCGAAAACGAAGTAGCTTTTAATCGAATTGGTACTTTAGTAGTTTAAATTTAATTCCAGAATGATCAGTCTAAAAGAGTTTGGCATAGCTGGTTGCACCAATGGCTAGCAAGTGGCAATTGTTAGTTCGATTCTCGCCCTTCACGGGAAAGTCTCTCGTCCTAAGTGCGGTTTCCTCTACTTTAGAAAGCCACTGACATCAATGAAAGGTCCATGGAATAGATGAAGAAGTCTGTCCTGGCAGTTTATCTACTCTCTTCACTGTAGATTAAACATGTCTTTGTCGGATTGGGATATTGGAGACAGTTTGGGTGGAGGTCCACGTGAACTTCCATGTGGGCACCGATGGATATTTGATGCCAAAATGGATGGACCGCGTCCGTTGACAGCTCTTGGTCCAAGTCAATCTTCAAAGGAGTTCTGCGCGTGCAAGCGGTTCTGATATGGAATTGATTTTCGAAGATCCAAATCCAATCTTGATCTACAAATCCATGATCAGGCCTGATTCCCAAGGTAGAGATTAATCCAAGTAAAGCATGATCAAGTATGTTGAGTTCATATCGACTTTAGGTGATAAGACTGATACAAGCATTAACCCCTCAATCGACAAATCTCTCTCTCTCTAATTCATTTCCAAAGTGGGTGACAAGATGTCACTATAGTACAAGCAAATCATACAGAGCAAAAGATCAAATCCTAAAGAAAAATAAAGAACATAAACAAGAGAGAGAGGCGTGTCCAACTTGAGATGCATGGATTAAAGAGGCAAAGGATGCAAATTCGATCTGTAACATGCGTCATTCAAATACGCAAGATCATGTATTTTGACCGATATGTGCCGATTTTAATGACCCTTGAGTGCGTCCACTACACAATATTATGCATGGAATAAGTAATCTAAATTTGGAAGAACACGGAATGCTGCACTGTGCGAGATTGTAGGCGTTTCAGGTAATCAACCGAAACCCTTAAGCTCATTTGCTAAATTGCTAGCAGGAGACGACAATAGGTGTGTGGGCGTTCCACTTACTTTACAAGCTTCGTCTTATAAACCTGTTGATATATATGAACGTAGATTATATAAAGTCATAGGAATTAAAAACTTGCAATTCCGATACCTAAATCGAATTATATAAGCCATGAAAGTCTTTTTTCGAAATTTGATTTGAATATAGATTATGAAAACATAGGAATTAAAAAACATGAAATTCCGATACCTAAATCGAATTATGTGGGCCATGAAAGTCTTAACTTTAAAAGTCTTATGAATTTTGATTTATAAATATAAGCCTCGTTTTTTTTAATTTTATAATTTGAGTATTTTTCATCCGATAATTAGATTCCTGAATAAGATATTAGATGTGCTTGAGAGCAAGGACACAACTTAAAGCTGGAACGATTATAAGAAAACCAGATTATGGCTTCTAATGTGGCAATGTTGGAGGCGCAAGGGTATAACATTGAAGGTTTTATATCGAAGGCAATTTTTTCCAAGTAAACATTAAAAAAATTTATACATATTTTTCTTAGTTAAGCATTATGCATGAATAAACATGTATGTGTGTATATATATATATATATATATATATATATATTACTAAATCTCTTATATTCAAACTCAATGAAAATCATCTTGCCATCGATTCTAAGCAGATTACAAGATTTCTGATTACATTAAAAATGCCGAAGCCAAACTCTCTTATGTGATATCCTGCTTACATTTGATATTGAGATCACTTTAAAATGCAATTCTGCTTACATTTGATATTTAAATTACCAAACTGTCTAAATTTAGAAGTTTGTGTTGTTTATTTCTTTCAAAATAAAATAAGGTATTAATTAGTATTTCTAACATGACAAAGTTTGTAACTAATTAGACATTTAATAAATAATGTTTACACATCATTTGGTTTAGAAAGTAATTACTTTTTGCTAAAATAATTTTACCAAAATATCTATGTACCGTTTTGAAGTTGCCACGTGCATCATCACACTTTGACTATAAAAAATGCCACATCTGAAGTTTTAGAGGTCATAAAAAATAGATAAAGAGAGTAATGTCATTTAGAAAAAATAATAAAGTAAATCTAATAAAGTGCAGAAAGTAAGTTGTCTTTGTGTGTATGGATATTACTTTTTCCTGATTATCACAGTTAGATGAAGAGCACTCTAACAATGGGTAAAGTTTTAAACTTCTAGTAAATTTTCATCATTTTGAGCATTAAATTAGAGGTACCTATGTCATGCATATGGAAAATATAAGGTTGTTTTTAGCAATATTGCAGAAAATTAATTGCGACTGCTACAAGGCCGAGTAAACGGATTAATATTATAACATCTCTCTTCCCTTAAGGGCTGAGGCGTCATAATTTAAACGACAATATATTAGAGCAACTATATGCCAATACGCATATGACATATGCACGCAATAATTTGATAAAATAGTATTCCTTTATGTCGTACATCCTTTTTAGCTTAAAATTATATTTTAGAAAAAAAAAAAGAAATTTGATTTTCTCTGATAATTAATCTAAGTTCAATATCATTTAGAGTTTCTAAATCTCTAACTGGTCCATGGGTAGTTTTCATATGCGTGTCTACGTATTATAAGGTTCTGCGAATATATAAATTGATTAAATATGATGATTAAGTAAAGTAAGAGTCATCCGATCAAGTTAAATTTGTTTTAAAAAATTAAAATACTATTTTTAGTCTATTTTTTCTTAAAAAAAAAACTTTACACGTGACACTGAGACTATGTAAACCATTAATAAGTTAATCGGATGACTCGTATTCAGTTCACAATTCACAAAATTTTAATATTTATTCTGTCTACATTGTCAATTCTATGCATATACATAGAATTTGAGATGATACAAAATGAATACTGGAGTTTGAAACGCTGGATCAATCCTTGCCTTAGAAGTGCTTTCCTAGAGAGACAGTGAGTGAGAGAAGAAGCTCGAGCAGGGGAAGAAAATTTGCATGGGTCTCCGGAAACAAAAATTCCGGAATCAGCTCCTAATTTCAGAAACAAAATGCCCCGTTTCTTTCAATAATTGTAATTTCTTGAGCATTTTGATTTTAAAATTAAATAGAAACTTTAATTTGATATGCCTCATGAAAAACTTCTGGCCACGCCCTTAGGTACCGAGTATGTATATATGCAAACCAAAAAGCTCAAAACGAGAGTGACATTTAAGATAAAAAAAAATTAAATAAAAACAATAACTGGTAAAAACAAAAAGGAAAGTGAATAAGAAATAAGTTAAATCAAGTAAAAGTAAATAGTTTGGATCAGTTTCATTTCAATCTAAAAAGTAGTCCACTGTGTATAAATGCTCCTTTTTTTGTCTGCCCATTGCGACACAAATGCTTCAATCTTATTGAAGTACCCACGTGACCTAGCTGTTTGACAAAAAACCTTGGGAAAACTTAGATCTCCAATGCTTTTATCTCCCAACTCCGTCCAAAAAACTGAGCCGAACCAATTCAGATGTAATATTTAAGTGAGGAATCCGGTGCCCACTGAAGCGGCTAGTTATGAGCTTCAACCCTCAGGCGGCAAGAGGAATAAAAGATCTACAGGTTCAGGATGATTCTGACTAATAAAGCATCTGTTTGCCATGGAGATGCCCCTTCGGCCCTCGTGTTTGGTCGATAATGGGCCGCCACCAACGCAAACCACCTCGCCCTAGTATTACCACGCCACTGTATGCCGATTGATGATATTGGGCACGACAGTTTGTCCTTAAAGCAGAAGATCAGACCTGCAACTGATGAGGGCCTTGAAAAATCCAATCGGTTTATGAAGGCCGTGAAAGTTGGGGCTCCAAAGTCATGTCCTTGGATGTTGGAATTTGGGAAAGCAGAAGCAGAAAGTGCAAGAAAGCTCGAAGAAGCAAATCCTGAAAAAGAGAAGCGGGGACCCTCGCAATTGAGCATGGTATCTCCTTTGCGTTACCGGATCGAGCTACAATGAGGTATCTCTTCATCAAAAGTCCAAGACAAAACGAAAGAAAGTTTGAGACTTGGTGAAGAGGATGGCATGAGTCAAAGTTCAGAACCAATAAATTATCTCTTTGTTGAGTAGTTTCCATCAAAACAAATTACGAACAGAAAAAAAAGGATCCGATGAAAATTATTTCCACAGAACAATTGTTACATAACAATCATAATTGACATTGGAAAGGCAAAACGGGGAGCAAGGAAGCTGAAGCACCAGTTGGATCATCTGGCTGTAATCAAAGCAAAATGGTGACAGAAGCTCTGCTCTTGTAGTTGCTCTTTACAGAACAGGTGTACATGCCAGATGACGGCCTGAATTATACAGCCGAACGTGGTTGCTGAATCCATCACCAACAATTCACAAGCTTGGCTTGGTCCAAGTTTTGCAGAATTTCTGATATATCGGTGTTTGAATATCATGTCGGTGCACGTAGATTTCATTTATTGCCAAATATACCAAATAGGGACTTGATGGCCTTTACTGCATTCTGATTGATGAAGGATTCATCAAATTTCTCCATTAGCTCCTCGAACTCTTCTGTATCTCTTATAGTTGCAAGGTCAGGATCTGAACGAATGGCCTGCAAAAACACATACATTAATATGAGTTATACACCACCAATTAATAAACAAGTTCACTTGCAAGTGATTAAATTAGTACCTTGAAATCTTCATAACCCGCTTTTAGGGCATCCTCAAGTGCAGACAGACCAGCTTGTACCTGTGAAAATTTACAGCGTTTGAACTTTGACCATCTGTCATGCATGATTATCACATTTTTTCATAATATCGAATCATGAATTGAAGGCTTACATTACATGCTTTTCATTTATAGAACTAGAATAGCTTCTTGTCGGAAGCTTGTTTCTGTACTATGCGTCCATATTTGTTACTAACCTCTTAATTCAGGAGAAGCATTTTCAAGCCAGACCACGCCCAAATTGAAGGCTTAATACCATCCTATAATGTCAAGATCACGATGGACACATGGTCACTGGAACAGATAGGCCAGACCACGCCCAAACATGTGGATGATTCAAGCAGCCTCGGCTTCTAGCTGATTCTTCTAGATAATGGCTACACTAGAAAAACATGTAGCCTGACTAGAATAAATTGGGGCAGATTTATGTTCCTATCTCTTCATCCATTGATATTGTGCAATGGCTTTGATATGTTTAAGTGTTTAAGTTGAATATTGTTACTAATGTGATGTTCTGCATGACGCTGTATATATTCGGAACAACTATTTGATTCTAAGCAAAAAAATGTACCTTTGGCAAGACATTGCACTACTCAAACATATCATGTACACATCTTGCTAGAGAAGCTCGCTTTGCTCAAACAGGAAAAACATTTGACCTCCCTAAGGAGGATAAAAATTTTTTCTCCAAAATTTTGCCTTTCGGCAACAATCAAGCAGGCCTTAATTGTAATAACCCCCGATGAGGAGAAAATAGGATTAATACTATGAAAGCCAAATCAGTAGTGTTAATAATGTTATGGCATGTCTAGAAAGAAGGAAAGAACAAAGAAAATAAGCTACAAATCCTATCCAAACAACACCATTCATGCAAATGAAGCAGTTTCTCTCTTCTCTTTTACCATACCTGTTTAAGCTTAGAATAACAGCAGGCAACATTGTAACATGCAATAGAAGCTTCTCTAGGTTCAGGCTTGGACCCCAAAACGGACTCAAATTTTATCAATGCTTCTTCATATTTTGCATCCCTGTTCAAATAAAACATTGCACTAGTAAAACTCCTGGGATGAAAAAAATTTCATTCCCACAACCTCACTACCAAAAATAAACCTCATCAATACTGTTACTTTACGTTGTGTCTTATTCTATAATAAACAAAAGAAAAAAGTTATGAAGAATACTGAAGCATTATATGAGCCTTAGGTTCTCAAGCATCCAACGCTTGGTTCAAGAAGGACCTGGGATGAGTTTGACGACATTCCTAACATAGTCTATTTGTAGCATCAGCTGAGCCCATTTTTTATGTTACAGCTGTCATTCCACAAGATATGAGCCGATTTTCATGGAAAACAATACTGTGGTGAGGATAGACGTGAAAAAAAAATTTGCCTAATCGAGCCAGTAACTAGAACTTCAGAGGTCCCCGTCATTAGAATCAGAGGAAAGCTCCAGATACGTGTTTTAATGCAACACTGTTTGGAAGCCTATGATCAAACTCAGTGCTACACTCATAATTATTATGCTGCTGCTACTTTCATCTCTCGCCAACCATTTCCAAGGGCCTTATTTGACGCTTTTCAAAACATACAAACAGAAGCTACATGTCACATATCTTTAAGAAAGATAGTTCTTTAAACAAGAGCAGATTGGTTTTATTAGAAAGAAATATTTCATGGACAACCATAAGAAAAACCAAAGAAATAAAAGGTTCTGCATCTAGAAGCCTAAAGTATTCACATGTGGGATTCACATACTACTGGTTTCCCACTGTGATCCAAGCTTCCAAATGTTTATTGTCTTAAGGAAGTGTCTTATATAGTGAATGACTAAAAACCCTTCTCCAGTCTACACCTCCGTATGAGGCCTCTAGAGCTACAATTTTAGATAGTAACTTTTGAAGGTAAAAGATATAATCCTGAAAAACAACATGACCAAAACAGCATATTTTTTCTTTAACATTATATCTACAGATGAAAAATTACAGAACAAGACTAAGGATCGGGGTTTACTTGTAAAGCCTTAGACCCTCCCGAAGTTCCCTTTCTCTGCGCTCCTTTTGTTCCATCAACCTAAGGTAGTTTTGCATCTGAACGTTCATTGAAGATACACAAATTGAATGAGTAAATATTTAATTGTCTAGGCACCTCAAACAGATTTAGGATCCCACACTTCTAAAGAATTAGATGGTAAAACAAAATGCAATGGCTCAAGACAAAAAAAAGTCAGTAAACTGTGGGATAAAATTGCCAGACAACATGGTCAATAATCCTCCAGCCTCCTAAAAATATGGAAACATAGACCACATAATTATAATAAATCAGAAGCACAGAAGAAGCGTGTCAAGGGAGTAGCAGAATCGTGCCAAAGACTAACGCCACAAAAGCCGAAGAAAAAGAAAAGCAAATGACTAAACAGAAAAGATTATGTGATTTAAAGGGAACAAAGAGTTTGCCAATAGTACTTACTTGGATCTCCCTAACTCTGTCGCTGATAAAACCTGAGTTTCTTTCAGCTCTAATGATTTCTTTCTCTGTAAGTTCAACAAACTCAATCTTCCCTAGGAACACAAAAGCACAATAGTGTGGAATTTCAGAAGCTTAGACGGAGAGAGAGGCATTCTACACGTCTCTTGAATGAAAGTTTGGAAGGAAAAAGACACTTTGGACCTTAAACAGAAAACTGTATTGAAAAGCTTTCACGGGTAAAACCAATTTGAGGTAACAACTAACAACACAGCCAATTAGAAAGAGCAAGCAAAAGCGGTAAAATCTTAACTGTGAACTAACCATATCTTTTTTGCATTTTCATCAGCAAAGGCCCAATCCTCTGACGGATTGTGTACATTGTGCGCCCATATTCAGCAGCAGGCCATATCTCAGGCCCAAACACAGCACTGTGGAACGCATTTGAAGTCTAGTTAGAAGTAGCAGCACGACCACTGTATGGATGAAATTTTTTTATTTCTCATAGTTTCGATCTATTTTCATATTCGACATTGTTTCACCCTGATACATAATTACATAAAAGTGACTTCCGATGGTCAACACTAGAAATCATCATTCAACGTCTACAGGGTCGAAAAACTACAGATGATCTACACCACACTCAACATAGAAATCACCTCAGAAACAAAAATCCAGCAAGCAAAAGAGAAACTTGGCGTTTTCCTACCTCATCCGACTAAATAAAACAATCCAAAGAAAGCATGTTGAAATCCATACAGGATTTGACACCACAAACGGAAGAGGAACAATCAACAAAAAGGAAACAGTACCCAACCTGGTCGCAAGCACCTTGTCTCCGACTGAGAACAACCCCGACTTATCGGCGGATCCACCAGGAGCGATGGCGTCAATGTAGGTCCCTCCATCCGAGCCCTTGAAGAACCTCAACCCGTAAGGCTTATCCAATTCGACCTCATATTCTTCGAATTCCTCCTCGGTGGCTGGCTCAGCATCGGTGGCAGCTGCCCGGACGACCGGAACCGGGCGTTGGGCGAGATGGGTAGTCAAGAAAACTGGAGAGGACCTCAGGATAGAAGGAAATCTCTGTTGGGGATCGAAGGGGAGAGACGGGTGTGGCTTGCTGTGCCTGGAAAGGGTGGAAGAAGGGGAGCAGAGAGAGGAGGCAGAAAGGGAGAGGGACATGGCGGTGGACTCTGAGACTCGATAGCGGGGGACTGAGGTTTCGACTAAGAGTGACGATGGGAAGGAAGGGTGCGGAGGTGCGGAAGGGCCTTCTCGTTGCAGATGACATCTTTTGGGGGTAGCTCCTGTGGCTCTACTTCATCTGCCGTGCCGTGCGGCTGAGCGTGGTCTTATATGGGGCATATTCGGGCCACACACGTGATTCTCCCCAAAAGCCGCACAGCAGCGTCCACGTGGCTTTCGCTAGGGATTCTGGGAATCCTACGTGGAAGTGTTTGGTTCTCTCTCTCTCCTCCAGGCAATCTTTTTCTCGCTCTGAAGCACACATATCTCTCTCTCTCTCTCTCTCTCTCTCTCTCTCTCTCTCTATATATATATATATATATATATATATATATATATATGTGGTTGTCGGGTATTAGAATTCCTAAGATCAGGTCAAATTTGAAAGAACCAAAGTTGGAGTCCTTCTAAATCGCTCGTAACTCGTAAGTCGTAAGTCGTATCTTAATTGACTCTATCAGATTAATGACTTTTGACATTTTCTATTGGTATTTTAACAATCCCAAAAATTTAGCAACCACTAACGAACTATCAAACCTACTATACTCCTAACCACCAACAGACTATCAAGAGCGTGCATGCGCGCACACACACACACAGAGTATGTGTTCTTTCTGGCAGACCTTACGGAACAGACTTGAGACAGTTTTTGCAAAAGGTGAACTTATTTGTAATCTTATAGTTGAGACTCATACTCCCTAATCATTTTTAGAAATCCCACTTTGTGATGTGATTTCATATCCAAAATTACAAAAGACAACATAAAGTCTCTTTACTTTCCATATTGAAATTCAAGCTGTGAAAGTCTGATGTTCATTTAAAAACCTTTGTACAATATATGTTTTCTATTTTGCATCCATGAGATTCGAACTAAGGACGCATCATCAACATGACACTCAGGCCGACGCCCCTTGGGGCAATATGGTTTCTACATTCAAAAATGGCGTTTTTGTATTAATTTCCAGGCCTTTTAATTATGGTATCAGATTCATACAACTTGTTTTCTGAAACACAACATTAGAGCATGAGTCGGAACTAAGAAGTCTCAAGAGTACAACAGGGCTCTTTGTTCCTATTCTGGATCTATTTGGAACCTAAGTCTGAATCTATTTGGTGTTGTTCCTATAATCAATCCCCAAATCTTGATTTGGTGCTTCATGAAGATTGCTGGTACGCAGACCCAGCTAAGTCGATGTTCCACCAGTCTATTTCATCAAATATTGGCGCTTCAACAACTCCATAAAACAATAAACCTAACTCTTTTCAGAATCATACTTTTTATCATCCTAGACCAACCATAACTTATTTAGCACTTTTTTTGAAGGTGTTTGATGGTGAGGGAAACAGCCAAACTTTTTCAAGAGTGTTAGGTCCTGCTTTCCTGAGATCTATGTAGAACAGTTCCTGTTTTGGCTACAATGTAGAATCCTCAAGAAACGCAACGTTCGACGACTGATCTGTGAATGCATGACAAGGACACCAACAAGCAGACACCCGGACTACGGTTTAGCATTGCAATCGACGAAAATATTGTATATAAGAAGGCAGTAAACATATGAATACGGCGCGGTATAGTGTTTAGTTTATGTTTTCCGACATCAAATTGAAGTTTAAGCAAAAGTGTCTCAAGGGTTTCGGCATAGCTGGCTCGGGCAGCAACTAGTAAGAGGTCAGTTATTGATTCGATTCCCAGGGGCATACACCCTTTTTCAATAGATTATAAGGGCAGAAGTACTAGTCTTCGGGTTTTGTGCGACTATCGCTCGCCCAAAGTTTGGCCAGTGAGCCACGGGTGAGGCTCTAAGAGGTATGACATAGCTGGTTGGACCAATGACTGTTAAAAGGTCGGTCTATAGCTCAATTTCCGTAGGCATCAACTCTTTACCCAACGCAGATGCAGCCCTAGAGCCTGGAGGCAAGAAAAATTGAGGGAAGGGGGGAAGGGAGTTCGGGGGCGACCCTTGGCTTCTTGTTCCTCACTGGAGGATGAGATCTAATATTTGACTTGAATTTGGCTCCTTTAGGTTGGACGCTTTAAAACAGACAATACCGAAATATCTATAACAGAGTTTTGAAAAACCAACCTGCATCAAATAAGCACCATTTTCAGCTGGGTTCCGATTTGACTCCAAATCTTTCAACATGATTCAATTAAGGTGCAAATGGTCCTCTCCGTGGATACAAACGGTCCAGACCCAGGATTGCTAAATAAATTGGATCTCAATTCAAAACTGGACCATTTATATGGAGCATTGTTAAATTAACATGGGCTGTTAATGGCCTCAAGGGGGATAGCGTAGCTGGTCAGGCTAATGGCCTATATAAAGACATGTCTCTAGTTTGATTCCCATGGGCATTATGCTCTTGTGTCTTAAGGTGGTAAGGCGCAGCATCTTAGTTGAATGGTGCAACATTGCTATCATTGACACCGAGGCAGCTAAGGCCCCAGAGGCAGGGAGTATGGGGGCCTTGAGGCCTCGTTTCAAACGGTGGGATGAACCTCTAGCTCACCTGAACATGGGCTGTTAATGGATTTATTTTCCCAACAATAGGGATCGAAATTTTCTTTTTACTCCAAAAGTACTTCTATGGATCTTCTTTATGACAAATGAAGATGTTTGGCTGTTTAATATAATTCAACACAAGAGTTGGGTACACTTTCCATTTCAGTCCAAATTAGGCTTTTTGAAGTGAATTCCAAATGACCGATCCAAACATGATATTATAATCTTTGGAGGTTTTGTATGCAAGTATTATACTCGCAATATACGGGCGCCCTTATGTGAGCAAGACCTAAATTTTAAACTCGGGGTCTCTAAATTCAGAAACTTGATCCGTGAAATTGTTGACCATGTGGTATCTCCCATTGGCCTTTCTTTAGAAAAAAAGCTTTTTAAATTTATTTTGCGATATTTATTTATGAAGCATACGCTTGTGAGTTATTTTATGAACTTCGGCTTTAAACATTAAACAGTTCTTTGTCAGTGCAACACAAATTGAGCAATTTACATACGTCTCTGTTTTATTTATAAGGTAAAATCCAACACTGAAGGAACAAAACAAATTTATTATCATTTAATTTTAAGGTGGAGGACAGAAAAATGGTCATTTCATGGGTCACATACTCTATATATGATCAGTTAGAAAACTTTCTGTTATTATCGCCAATTTTATGCGTGTTCCAGAAAAATTCCCTTAATTTGTTTAAGAAACATGATACAAAAAGACAAGAAAGACTACTGTTAATCGCAAGATCTAAAATCTAAGAAGAAGATATCGTACACCGTAAGCATGAGATGTTGTCATTGCACATAGAAAAAAGTATACAAGAAGAGTCTAGGTACAATATAGCAGCATTCCTTCTAGTAACAACTACCAACTATTAAGTATTAACACAAGTCACCTACTCCCTGTTCCTGCAAACTTGAGAAAGCCCTCCAAACAGCTTCACTTGGACAACACTCCCATAATGTACCATACACAAGTCCCAGGTTAACTTATTGAGAACCAAGTTTTTGCAGGCATAGTAACTTTCTGCCTCTACTTACAAAAGCTTTCTTCAACCTTTGCCAATGCACCAAAATGTTTCTACAAGCAAGCCCTTTTCATCTGCAGCAAAAAACCTCCTACCTCCCCGCTTCAATGGTCTAGCAATGCATTTGATATTTCACAGGTAAAAGATAAACAAAACACAAAAAGAAAAAAAAAAAGCCGATGTTTCTTCTTTATTACACTTCACATGGTCTTCTGAACTGCAAAACTGGACTTAAAAAGTACTAGCTGCATCCATGAACACCAAAAATCCATCACCCAGATGCTCCTGGTGTGAACCAACCTATGATATTTTATTGGTCTTCAAGCTGGTACAGGAAAGGATCCTTTTTCCATAAGGGCTACTCCTCAGAGCCGGAGCATGGGGCTTTATAGCATTTACAAGGGCAGAATGAATGGGTCCCTGGAGAAAACAAAGAACAAAGGATTTAGGTAATCAATATACCCCAGGCTCAATTTAGGCTGGAATAACAAGCATGCAAGAGAGAATCTGATTTATCAAGAACCTTGGAATTGTTCAATGCTGACTGAACAACATAGTTTGCATAAGGATCTTGCAAAAGTTGCGCAAAGCGGGAATCAGCCATAAGTTCTGGAATAATACGGGCTGAAGCCTCCTCCGCAGCACACTTGAAACATTTTTCGACCACATTACTGCTAAATTTCTGTATGGACAAACATGCAAAATTTCCTTCCAGTTGGTCCATGACATGCGAATTTGCCCAAGGAAGATCAAGATCAAATACAAATTGCACCACATAGTTCCTGTAGAAAGTTTCAAAGAGCAACTCCATAAACAAATGCTTCGCAAGAAGAATGTAAATTTAACATGATATTATTCTTAAGAGATAACAATGCATGTTTCCAAGCCAAAATAGACTCCATCTAAGGACTACCATGCTTACCCAAATTGATCCTGTGACAGCATTAGTGCATGCACACCAATCTCACAAACTAAACGACGCCTTGGTTCACCATCAGAAAAGGTGAGGCATTTTTGCATCACACAACAGCCATGGCGATGAGTAGAAATTTCAACACAGTTAGCTACCGCAGCATCAAAGAGAAACTGCCAATCATAAATTTCAAGTTAGTAGTGATTGTCTGCCATTGATGCGCTATCATGAAATAAGTTCTAGTCAGAAGCAAATATAAAATGTTATAGATTATCAGTACAAAAGACAACACATTAACATAGAATCATCGATCAATCAGTATGAATAAACTGAACAATCATTTTACTCCCATCATAGGACATAACCATAGAGATTCTTGTAGTAAAATTCAAAGAAGTTAGAAAAAAGCCTACGAAAATTTGTTCAGAAAAAAATTGCTAGAATTTGCTTTCATTTTTACTTATGTAAGTGGTAACATCAAAATGGTAATGTGTCCCCCCCCCCCCCCCACCCAACCAGGTTTGCATCACAATGTTGAACTGCCCAGAAAAAACATAACATGATGACTCTAGGAATCTTTAAGCTAAAACCAGTTTAATATGAACTTCTATTATCAGTCATGCTCACAAAGGAAGAGTTACATAAAAGTCTTTCGAAAAAAAAACATAAATTTTTCCTGAGCACGTAGTTTTACATTGATACTGTCAAGGGTAACATTTTAACAGGAACTTGTCCTTGTTATTGTACAAAAATTACTACCGGTTACAAGAAAAAGTAAGAAGGCATTTCATCTTGATGAAATTATATAAGCTAAAAAAATTGCAAAGTAAGCCCAACTTCTGACTTCTAGTAAAAGGCTATAATTTTTCAACCTTCATCATGCTTACTATAATACATAGAAATTTGAGGGCACATAAGTGAAAGCGGAATTTAATTTTAACAAGAATGCATCAAGAGTTAATTAATATTAAATAATCATATCATTTATTAAGAGGACAAAATAATCTAATTTTCTTTATTTCTTCCCAGGAATAGTCAAATCTCCAGTCTCCACTGCACACATGCATATTTTTTCAGTTCGTATTATAACATTTTTAACATTTTATCTCGAATTTTTTCTTGTCATGCTAAAGCCTTGACTAATGCAATTATGGAGGAACTTCAGCACAATGGTTAAGTGAAAAAAGAACTAAGCAGGACAGTTTCCCAAAACAACCACATAAAACCTGCCCTCAGTATATCTCAATTGTCAAGAGAATACAGCAAGCTAGCATTCATACGGCTTTAAAGAAAAAAAAGAATTGAGCCAAACATTTTCCTCTTGCTTATGATAATATTTTTGTGCAGACAAGGTTTACTACTTTAGTTAGTGCAAGCAAGACATGAGTTAACAGAATTCCATCAGATGACAAAGTCATTAATGCACATTCTATAATTTGCCGACTTTGTTTTCAGGGCCTCAAGCCTATTCATCTAAAAAGTAACAAAGCACAGAGAGACATTCAGACATATAGGCTATCGAGCAAAATATATCAACAAAAAACAAGATACCCTGATGTCATTAACTAAAATATTGGACCTCGCAGCAGCATCATGACTTCAAAAATCCATACCCTAAATCAGGCAGCTGCTGCTTCAGGATCAGTTTCATCCTCCGTCAAGCCGATATGAAGCATCACACGGCTCAATTATGTGTGTTTCTGTTTGTGTGTGTTTAATTTTAGACATACAATTTTTTTGACTTAATTTTAAGTATATGAAATGTACAACTAAGAAATGTGTATACAAACTGCTCTATATTCGTAACAGACAGTGCTATCATTGCCATCATGTCTGATGAATGAAACACAAAATTCCAAACAAATGCTTTCTGCTCTTTTCCTCTCTAACACATATTTACCACATGCAAGTCCATGATTGCTGTATCCTTACTGGTTCAAGCAAATGTGATTACTTATTCAGGATTTCAAATCAAAAGTCTGGCATATATTCATAAAGAATACAACTGAGACAAGGTTTGGAGAGTTTGTTTGAAGCTCAGTAATTATTTCTTAATTAGTCCTAGTTACCTTTTGATATCATTCCATTTAGCATTTTATGTAAAGATAGCTAAAGTTAACCAAAAAAATCTCATGATACACTTCATAAAAGCTGACACTAGCCAAGTCCAATTATACCAACCGTACAATCACATTTAACAAAAAGGGTACCTTCATGGCACATTAATCAACTTAAGACCATGTTAACACTGCCAAATAAGACTGGAAGGTGGCACTAAGCCCAGACCAACCAGATAATCATATAATTATTAAGAAGGCATCCACTTTTAGAAACATAGGATGGTCAATATTCCAATGTGACCTATTATTAAGAAACTTTTGGACAGTCTAATTCTCTTTGAAACTTGAAGAGTTATGGAGCACAAAAGCCACATGCAGACTGGCTGCACTGCCATTACCTGAAAAGTAATCTAGCTATGCAAAGGAAAAATCATATTAATTGTTGACAGTATATAAACCCATTACTTGAACATTGTGATGAAATGCCAAAATTCATGGAATGTTTCATTAATGGAAAACAAATCACTAAGGTTCCTATAAATGCAATCACTGGTTGAAATGGACCTCAATCGTCAAGTCCATTCTTGGAAAGCTCTAAGGATAATAGGATAGAAAGGGGGTGGGATGGGGAGGGAACTTGGGATTGATCTAGCTCAGAAGGTCACAGCAATCGATGAACTGAGCGTATGCTCACCTGCTGCTGCTGATGAAAGTCCTCCCACTGAAAGAAGTAGAGCCCAAGGGCGCATCAAACCCAAAATCTCTGAAAGCCAATGAAGTTGCAACTCTATAAACTAGAAATAGTTGCATCAATTTGTTAAGCCTCTAGTCATACATGTAGGCACAGACTACTATGCTTCACAATTCATTTTACATCAAACTGATAAAACGAAGGCACTGAACTGCCAAGTAGCATACTGTGTTCAGGTTATTGATCTAAAATGGATTCTCTGCCCGAACTGTTTATAAACATGGGCTACCAAGGAAAAAGGCTTAGTATTCTAAATTTTTAAAAAAGAAACAAAAAATGCATTTGCCTTTGGATATATAAACAGATGTAACTTTTCCAGTTTAAGAGCAGAAAATGAAGGTCATATGAATAAGCAACATATACCTTGAAAAGAGCCCATACAAAGCCAACCTGGATAGAGTAAACCACACATAAACCAGAGATTGCTATATCATCAAACGCAAACACAAAAAATCATGGAGAAGTTCAGGTAATAAAGGCAGTTACAAGCAAATAAAAAACACAATTTGGTGACTGAGTTGATAATGAAAAAAAAGGCCTCTGCCAACGACATTTTACTTCTGCAATTATGACAACATGACCAAGACTCACATACGAAAATAACCATAGCAGGAAAATTTACCTCATTGTACTTGTTGTCGAAGTATTGCAAGCAACGCTGGGCAACATGATTTCCATTTAAATCCTTCATTAACTTAACTACACCATCCTTAAGAGATGACACAACCATTACAATTTGCTCTGGCGTGTCAACAGTTTCTATGACTTTTTGCACAGCTCGAGTCCTACAGTTTGAAAGAGAAAACAGACAAGTCAGACAAGAGACTAAGAAAGAGTATATTATACATCTAAGATTATATTACTAGTATATTCATTGGTCTTTGGAAAAGAAACATACCCATGCATGTCAAGGGAGATTTGTGCGAGATCCCCAGGTGTTTTGGTAACAGCACGAACTACTTCCATCCTTTGGTTGGCAGTGCATACATCCAAGAGCTTCTGGACTAAATAATTTCCAAAAGGATCAGTCATCAGTTCAACTATGTGATCTATTATCTCAACAAAGATCTTCCGTGCATCTTCTCGGGTGCCATATTGGAACATATCTTGCAAGAACCGACAACCATGCTGATCCTTTGCATAAGTGTAGATCTTTCCTTTAATTTCATCCAGTGAATTAATTTTCAGGAGCTGCCGTGACCTTGCTTCATGCAACTCCGACTTATCAGGGGAAGATCCTCCAGAGTTTTGGGCAGATAGAGGAAATGAGCCTGCAGTTCTAATAGATGAATTACGGTGGCAGTGGCCATTTGACAGAATCCTTCCGTTTGAATGGGCATGGCATAAAGCTAGATTATTGGGTGAAACTGAGCTGGGCTTCAAGCTATTCAATGGCTTTGCTCCATGAGACCTAGTCAGTATTTTTTCTGGGTAGATTGGCTTTGCTTCTTTTGCCAATACTTCATAATCTTTCAAATCATTTGGTGAGCAGGGCATGCCACTCCTGAGTATCTGGTTCTGCCCATGAATGAATGGACAACTCTCTCCCCTACCACAGAAACCTTGAGCATAGTACCGGCAATGGCTGCCACCTAGTAGCATGAGATTGGACTGGTTAAATCCTTGAGGAAGGGCATTGTCTCTCCAATACAAAGTTTGAGAGGGCTGTTCTACATGAGGAACAGGCAGTTCATAGTAAGTTTGACTGCAATTTTTGCTCAGAGATCCAATGGCTCCATTAGAAGGTGCTCGAAGCTGATTGTGAGACACAGTTCCTAAGTTCCGAAGCTGATGCAAGTAGGCGCACTGCTGTTGCATTACTCTGTGCCTATTTTCATCTACATGCTGCCATGGCATATGAGTGCCATTCAGATGTTGCACAGGTGAGTGTGAATGTCCATATTCTTGTGACTGCCCAAATGGGGAACCCTGGGCATCCACAAAATACTGTTGCTGATATGCAGCACCAGGAAACTCAACCCCTGAGACAGGCACTCTTGGAAAAACTGGAAACGAGTGGATGCCTTTAGACATTTGAACTGGTCCTGAATAGATGGGAAGATTATGTCTCTGCTCCCCAAAATTATTTGAAAATTCTTCAACTGGCGAACGGGGATCCACCTTATGCTTCTTTATATCATGGATATTGAGTTTCAAAAGCTTAGCATTTTCTTCCCTGTTTGCCTCTGCATTGAATTTATCCATGGAGTTCATATTTGTTAGGGAAGGAAACCTCATTCCATATGTATTGAACATCTCCAGGGGGTCTAATGTAGAATTTACAAAATTAACAGAGTTTACTCTATTGGGTGATGGAGGAACAGCTCCACCAAGTACTTCAAGGCCGGACTGTGACTTTTCAATTTGATCAGAAAATTGTCCTTCCATCGAAAATCCAGAATAAGGAAAGCCTTTATAGAGTACTGATGGTTCCATGTTTGGAATGTTATTGGCCCCGGCATTCAAGCTTAAATTAGCCAATGCAGATGTCAAAGACTGATCATCCGGTAAAGTGGACTGAACGAGAAGGCTGCTAGCTTCCTGACCAACGCCTTCAGCTGGTGTTTGATGCCCTTTCTTAACAATGTCATTGGCACCATTAAAAGTCTCTTCATTTTGTGTTTTTTGATTGAATGTGGTCTTCGGATTCAGTGCACCGTAAAAGCAAGGGAAGGAGCCAGACGAAACAGGTGAAACAAAAACAGGGGATACCGATACTGCATTAGCACCATGCTTAGATGATTGTGAAGCATGGTAGGAGTTAGTGAACGCATCAGAATGTGAGGTTTTCCGTATCGCTTGATCATCTAAAGGAGCCACAATGAAACTTGGTGATGAACTGATAATGCCAGATTCGTCTGAGTGAAGATTTCCGGCAGAAGTAGCAGTTGGAATCTCTCCCAAAAGCATCTCGAATTCTTCATCATCTTGTTCATTACCACCCCTCATCTTGTGCAATATAATGGATTACTAAATGCTCTAAAACGAAATTGCAGAGCCAGCTCTATCAATCCCCAATGCAGATCGACTCACTCAGCCTTAAACCCCTCCAAAAACCAAACTCAGAAATCTTAAAACCTTCCTGCAATTGAGAACCTAAAAAATCCTGACGTCTTCTTGTGATCAGAAATCACGATGCTGAAGGGAGGCCAATACTTCTTCGTGCTGGAAAAAAAGAATAAAAAAATGAGAAATTCAGGACCACCTCAACCACTGCATTCATCCCAAAAAAAGCGGCGGAACAGAACAATAATCACAAGAACAACAAAACAACAATCAACTGCTCAAAAACAGTTATTATAGGCGAGAAAGCAATCGAAACACAATCAGAGTCATCGGAACCCGATCCCCACCAAGAAATTCAATAAGAAAAAAGTACCAAGAAATCATAAATTGATCGCCCGAAATTTCTGCAACCAGTATTCAGAAAGTCCAATCGGACCAGCAAAACCCAATTGAAGGATTACAATCAAAATGCACCACGCATCAATAACCCCCTAAAGAAACGATCTCCATCGTCAAAAACGAGAAAACAAGAGCAACCAACAAAAGTAAAGACAACGCAATGGAAAAACCCGTTCTAGAGAACAATCGGCAGCGTCACAAAAGATTTAGATGGATTAAAAGCAAGGATAGAATACAGAAGATAAATAAGAAAAAGTGCGTTTTAGATTACTACTGTTAGTACCTCCATTAGATAAGCATTTCAGGGTCCTAAGAGGCATTGAAGAGTGAGGCCCAAATAGAAAGAGACACACACAGAGACAGAAAGAGGGAGAAGGAGAGGTTTTTGTGTGACTTAATGAGCAATGCAAAGGGAATGAGTGGTGGGATAGGTGAGGGTCATGAGAAGGGCGGCGTATGAGAGAAGAGGAAGGAGAGAGGATTCAAAGGAAGAGAGAGAGAGAGCGTGCATGAGTTTGGTAACTTTTGGTTTGATATTGCTTTGTCATTGGAATATAACGGCAAAATTAAATATTTAATTTCTATTTCTTCTCTGTTTCAATTTCATATATATAAACAAACGCAAGCACGTAAAAGTATCGATACATTAAATATACAAGAAGAAACTTAGAAACTGCCATTTTCTATCATTTGCAGAGAATACCAAATGTAAATACAGAGTTTTAAAAGGCGAATTTAGAAGGTGATAAGCTCTCCAAAATTATCTCTCCCAGTCAGTTACAATTTACAAGATTTCAGAGATAAATCAAATCCAAACTACTCAACTGAACGATTTCTGATTTCCTTATCTTTATCATTCGTTCCATATAAAATTCCGGAAAATAACGGTGGATCTAAACCTTGACGAGCCCCCACTTCTCAAACTCGACCAGTCTTATGCTTGTTCTTTCCAAAACAGTAAAAAAAAACGAAAAAAAATACTGATTTTTCATTTGGGGACTTCCGGCTTCTACCAAAAGGAATAGAATAAGTCACCTTCTTTCTAAAAATTGTTAAGATACTCTCTTTTTTTACCTTTCCTTTTTCCTTTTCATGATTGATATGATAGTTTGGTGAAAAACCATAAGAAATTACTCCCTTACTCCAACAAGCTACCAATAAGCCACTTTGCTTCGTTCATTCATTCATTCATGCATAAGAACACAGCCATTACATTGTTGTTGGTTTATTTTCAGAACTTGAACTGAACTCCTCTTGATTTGACTGTACCTCAATTTTAACTTAAACTGATATCAAATTTGAATCACGTTGTTTCGCCGTTACAGCAACAAGACCGACTCTTTCGAAAGGAAAACTCTAGGTGAGTCTTCACCGCCATGCAAACCCACCCTTGAACTTGATTTTGGTTTAGTGGAGGGAATCGAGTGATCTGTTCTTTAGTCCTGAAGTCCAAAGCTGCTTCAAAGCCTTGTTCACCGTTTGCTACTGTCCTACTCTTAGTCTCACTCTTAAAAGGTTACAAATTACTTGCTTCATATTTCACCTCCTGTGCCAGCAAACTAGGGATAAAAAATCTCATTGGGCAACTTTAAACGTATAAGGTCGTTTGATGCGTGTTGCAGTCCGAGTAGAACAAACGATGGTGTTCGTTTCGAGCGCACTGAGGAACGCATTGTCGCTGGTCTACCAAATGGGCTGAACGAAGGAATAAAACAGATCGTCCCGTGAACATGGTGTTCCGTTCTTCGCGTCAAACATGCTCCTCGTATTAGGTGCTCCCCTGCAAGAAACAACCAAAACAGTGGGGACTCCGAGGTTCATGTGCGTGCGTAACACCATGAAAGACAATGCAGTTGATGCAGAGAATTTTACGTAGAAGACAAACAGGAAATATTCACTCTAACATTATGTCGAATGGATACGAACACGGACACGACACAAAATGATATGTAATTATTAGTAAATTGGGATGTGGACAGATTTTTTCCTTTTTTGGGGGATTTAATACACTGATGTATAATGCTAAAAATGTGTTTGCATAAAATATTTTCCTTTTTTAATTAGATTAAAATTGGTATTAAGTTCTAAAAAGTAACATGAATAAATTATCGCGCCCCTGTGATCCGGAATGGGTTGTCCGTCCGAGCCGGTCTTAAATTTGTCCGGGGCATTCTGGGTGTGTTCCCAGATCTTTCATAATTAATCAGGAAATGTTCAGAAACAATCAGCTGTTTGGAAGATGTCATGCTTTTGAAAATGATATATGCTTTTAATGCAGTATCTAATGCCCATGTATTTTTCATAATTTAAACATTACTTGTTGATCATTTATATATTTAAAGGTGATGTCTTTTTCTCCATGAAAATCAAAAAGGCTATAAAAACGTACCGAAATTTTCATTGGAAATTTTCGCGAGAATGAGAGATTTGGCAATGATGTGGGTCGATTTGGATCTGGATCTGCTTCAAGCCAAAGTGAGCCTGGATTTGAAACAGATATCTTTGGTTGGGGTTTTAGAGATATTGTCAATGAAGTACCCGAACCCAGTGGGATAACGGGCTCCAGCCGCTGCAGGATCTTGGCTGGAGTGATATTCAGATCCAGATCCAGACAAAAACAAAATCTGGATCTACCAAGCATTGGTTTTATATGTGTAACTTGACTTGTAGTATATTGGCCGACGCAGACATCCATACTCACTGCGTGCTGCGTTCAAATCCACTTACTGACAGGATCTTACTGCTTTTGCGTGGAAATCCCACGCACTTGATTTGGATTTTGATTAGATCTCAGATCATGATCTAAACCGTTTCCATCACTAAGTTGGTAGTTCCGGATCGACCCCTTCTGTTGATGCCACTGGCTGTGGAAACAGAATTCAGCTGACGAGGATCCAATGAAGCGGATCCAAAGAATTTGTCAGAATGAAGCACTGAAAATGTTCGGGTCCATTTAATTCCATTAAGTAATCGCATTTGAAATATTAGCATCGTTCTCCCATGGGCGATATTGGGGTCTGAAGGGATCCAAAGTCACAGTCCGTGAAATTTGGATCTGGATCCGGGCCTAAATAGATCCATGACCATTTGTACTCAATATGTCATGCCCAAATCAATAAAACAGGGGCACATGATATGGATATGGATCTATTCATACCCAGGACGGCGTTTCGTATCCACACTAAGGCCCACACTTCAGTTGAAAGCTTTGAAGTTCTCTTGCACTCTCCTTCCCAAAATCACTAGGTCCAAACAGACTAACTGTAACCCAACTGACATGCTCCATTTTGGGCCAATTTCTGGACCCAGTCCTGGTCATCCATACTTCTGAATTGGGTCCTAGACTTAGAGTCAGTTTTGAACTTAAGACTGTGAGGAACTTGGATTTGAGCATAATCTCAGACCGATAAGTACAGTCCAAACAAAAGATTTTGTTTCATTCTTCTATTATCGGATCAAGAGCAGAATCCAAATTGGAATGCCTGTTAGTCTCGCATCCTGAATCCAAAATCAAATTTTAGACTGAGAACTGTGACATTTATTCCGATACAAAATCATAAAATAAATGGTAGATTCATATCCAGGGAAGCCAATGGGTCATATTTCATCCAAAAACTGATCCGAACCTACCCACTAGTTAGATGCAGCAAATCAAATCGGATCGGACCATTATTACCAACTAACGGACAAATATCCCACATTAGAATATCGATCCAGATCCCAATCGCAATCGGATCGGATGGGAACGGTCGAATCCGATCCATTTGGATCCGACGGAAGTCAAATTGATATCACAGATCCGACCCGTTCAAATTGCCGAACTAGAACCGTTGTAAGTGGCATGACTTGGTGCTCGTAGCGCACAACTCGAACGGTCCAACAACCTCACTAATTACCGGGAACGGAACTCCATAAATTGTGTTGAAAATTGGGAAAAAAAAGAAAAAGAAAAAACGAAGGAAAAATGCAGGAGCTTTATCGTTGCATTTATTAAATTTTCTATTATTACGTTTCCAGCCAAATAATTAAATGCTCATAAATGGCCCTTTTCTCTCTTCCAGAATTCGAATGGGTCAGTCACATTAGGAAATAATTTCTTCCTCGTACATAAACATTTCTCTAAATTTCTTAATGATGTGTTGATGACACAAACAAGCTCTATGGTGGCTTTAGAAAACGGGACAAGGGGATGCATTGATTATTGATGTCAATACATTTTGTTTGGATTTGATATCTTACTGAATTGCTTAAAAAGGATCGGATGTATAACAAAAGTAACATTCAATTGGATTTGGATTGAAGAGATGACATCTATTCGATTGACGATTTAATGAATATCTAACCAGATTTAGGTTCAGATTGTATTTAGCTTAAAAATACATTTTGAAAATAGATGCTTGACATGTTCCACTGCAGTTCAGATTCGGTCTAAGAATTTGGATGTGAATTTAAAAATCAGATTTGGAGCCAGATATGGTCTCAGATTTTTCTTGATTCACATTTGAATATGATATAGGAGCAGAAATCCTTCAGCTATCTTGAGTTCCATCCATCACAGCTGCCCAACATAGTTGGTAAACTTGAAAATCAGAAAACGGCAGTTAATCGGGTCAGCGTGTCAGTGGGTTGGCTTGGTGACACTCGTCGGATCAAGTATCAGAAAATTGGACTCGGACGCTCGGACCAACATGCAACTGAGTCACCGGAGTCCCAAACTATCGGCAACATCTCTCTCTCTCTATACCCTCAGTAGCTTTCTCATTCTTTTTATTTTTTCCCAAATGATCCAATTAACTACTGAATGATCAGACATAATGAAATTACTGAATTATAATATATATATATATATATATATATATATATATATAAAGAGAGAGAAAAAGAAAGAGTCAACAAATCACTAAGTGAGCTGATTCTCAACCAATTCAAATGAATTCAAAGGAATCTTGGTTAAACCCAGGCATCAAGCCGGGCCGTCGACGGGTACCCGGTACCTTACCCGGCACGTGCATTAGTCTGAACCTATAACCTTGGGTGGGTACTCTCTCTCATTATATATATATATATATATATATATATATATATATATATATATATATATATATATATATATATATATATATATATATATATATATTGTAACCTTAAAAAGTAAAAACCTACCTAATAAAAAGGGAAATACTCGTCTACGAATTAAGAAAGAACGTAGGCCAATGGGCTTCGACTAACTGCCCAGTAACGACAAGTGGCTACGTTGAAAACAGAAGGCGTAGAAAAAAGTTACTTTTTCCTTTTACTCATTCTTTTGTTTTCTTTTTCTTTTTGTGTGGAAGGAAGGAGCATTTCTCACAACTTACAACGATGAATAAGGTTTGGAAGTCACATAATGTGACGTTTTGCAACATACCAAGATTTGACTTGCCATTTATGTTTGCCGAAGTGAGGCTCATATAAGAAAAAAGCACAAATGTGAAGTTCATTTTTGGATTTATGCCCTTAAAAGTGGGGCCTGAGCTGGAAATGTCTCTGACTACCTTTTTATTAGTTACTCCATCAAGGCATAACTGTCCTTCTACTTGTTCTTAATAACTACCATTAGGACCCGTTTGATTGCCGAGATAAATTATCTTAGAGTGCCTGATATCTTGGACTCAAGGACACCAGTGGCGCAACCAAGATTTCTTTTCACTAAAAAGTACTTGAGTTGGCGACATAAGTTTGGTGTCAACATAGCATGTAATCTTTGAGTCATGAAAATGAGATCTTAAAACGTTATAATAAGATTTTTATTAGGTTGATGCGATTGCCCACACTATCCAACAAGTGGCTCCGCCACTGGAGCACACCATACCCACTCAAGGTTTGAAAAAGAAAATCCTGAGCCGCAAATCCCTGAAACTTTTTTCCAACTAAGCTGCCCTTTTTGTTTTTAGCAATCAAACACGTCCTTAGATTTATGAGATGGCTGTTGATGTGGATTCTTTTTGCAACCATTAGCAAACTGAAACAACCAATTCGCAGTGGGTGGTAATCGTTAAGCTATTGTTTCTATGATTCTTTTACAAACCATTAACAAAGAAAGAAATACACTAATCGGCAATAATCGAATGGCGCAAGCATCATTTCGTAATATGAACCATAAACGGACATCACATTGAAAATAAGCTAATGTTACATGTCATTTGCATTTGTTGGAGATCAAGTTCTAGATCGTCAAGTTTCATGCCAAATTGGGATTCAATTGTAGTAAAAGAAGGAAAAGGAACTGATGATCCTCATAAAAAATAAATAGACGATCTGAGGCAGCGACGTCGTTACTCTCTTCAACCGGAAGAAATAGTGACAGATAGAGTCGAACCCATTCCCCAAAAATCCTTCTGAATATTCCCAGATGTCTTGGTTATTATTCCGAAAAGCAGATGAATAATCATTTGTTAAAAAAAAAAATCCATGAAGTTCTTGGGAATCCTACAAAAACAATCCGTTGGGGGAATGAAACTTGGATACGATTCAGATCCGACACACTTGGATTTAATATGACTGTTATTATTTGGATACATAACATAATTTCAAAGAAAAGGAAACCCAGGCTGATTTGGGTTATAGTTGAACTTATGGTTACTCTCTTCAATTTAGTGAGTAGCACTTGTCACAGTTTGTATTGTAAAGGAGTAGTGTTCATGGGAATCGAACTGATGACTAGTCTTCATGGGCTCATCAACCCGACCAACTATGCTATCTTCCTTCCGGCATTCACGACTTAATTTGAAGGAGTGGTTTTGTAAAACTTGATCTGATCTAAGGTTGACTAACTTGAGATCAGACATGCAAAATTGAAGTTTTGTTAGGTTTTGGAGTCGGACTCAAATTTCAACGTCGAAGTCCACAATGCGTCAAGAGCAAACCAGTAATTGGGTCCCATATTCTTTGCCAAATCCTGCCACTCACGTTCAGATTTTGATCAATAACTGGTAGGATGTGGAAGAAAAACAAGTATCACCGGTGCATTCCATTCATTGACTGAAAAGTTAGGTGAATTCTGTTAGAAAAACAGGTAACCACGAGGCATCTCATTCATTGTCTGCAAATTTAGGTGCCTTATGAAGCAGCAGATAAGAAAAAAAAAAACCGAAGAAAACTCTCATTTCCGTTCCTTCTCTAGGGAGGATTGCATTTTTTACTGTTTTTGACATTTCCAAAATCCATTGGATATTTTGGTTATTTTCTAAAATATAACTTTCATTTTTCTTTCGTTGTTTTTGTTTTGTGGAGAGAAGTCATCTTTCAAGTACAATAGCATTTGTAATTTTGAGCTCCTACCATGCAGACCCTGGCTCAAAAATATAAACTTCTCAACCGATTCTCTGGGTTTGATTCAAAGTAGCAGCACCACTAGCGACTATAGTTCATTTGCTAATGCTTATTATATACTAAATATAAAAGATTAAACCAAAAAGTATAAAGTATAGCAAGAGTTACCCGACTTTAGCGTGTCGGTTAGCAAGAAATTTATCAGGCAGATCTTTTTTGTCTGTACGGTCGTTGAAAATTTTAAGACAAATAGTGATGTCCAGACTTTGTTTTACTGGAATTTTCAAGGCAACAGTGTGACGCGTGAAAAAATTCACGTGGAAGGGTAAAATTTCATCTGTGGAAGGATCACATGATTCCTAATTCTCATCATCTTCCAAATGGTGAGTAAACGTATAATTTCAATACTGAACTAAGCCACAAAGCAAACAGTTAGTCCAGCAAGTGCAGTGTCAAGAGAAACTAATTAGGTAAAGCCAGCCATCCGCAACTTACCAACGACAGGAAGAAGAAAAAGAAAGAAGACGGTAGCAGAAGAAAAAGAATAGGAAAAAGAAGCACTTGAAGAAAATTAGCTATTACTATGGCTCCACTGTCGTAACCTGCTGCCATTGACCATCTACTGCTTCTTTCCACAGTGAGACCTCATTATTTCCGTTAGCAACGGCCAATATATTCCCAGTCAGTGACCATGACACCCTCCAAACCGGTGTTTTGAAATCCTTCAGAACCTTACCCTCCCACTGGTCACCTTCCTTTCCCGCAGTCCATATCACCACTGAGCCATCTTGAGAAGCACTAGCAATTGTAGACTTTGGGAGCCCAAGGTTAGGTGCCCACGCTACATCTCTGACCCAATCTGAGTGCTTTTGGAGTGCAGGAAAACAATCCATCTTCCACGCCCCATTGTACAACTTCCATATCTTAACAGTATTGTCACAACCCCCAGATGCTAGTTTATGCACTAGATCCAGAGGACTGGAGCCAACCAGTGTGCCTGGAGCTGTGGCAGGAGCCCATGAAACAGAAGTGACACCAACAGCATGTGCTTGATCAATCCTGGCCGTATCCCAGCCACCATCTGCACGAGCAGTGAAGATGGAGATATTTCCATCGGAAGAACCACAAGCCAAACAGAGGCCTAGCTCATGGGGTGCCCATGAGATGGAATTGACAGAGGCCTTATGATCGGTAAAAACATGAGCTTGTACCCATTCATTCTGTTGAGTTGCTTCCTTCCAGATGATAACACGGCCATCATAAGAGCAAGATGCAAGAATAGGTCCAAACTTTGGGTGTGCCCAGGCAACTTGCCAAACGGGGCCCTGGTGGCCACTAAGTGTTGCCAAGAGCTGCTGAGAGGTGGTAGAACCGGAACTGCTACTCAGGCCAAAGATTTTGATGGTAGTATCTGAAGATGCAGTTGCTAATCGCTTGCCATAGTAATCCATGGCAACGTCATGCACAACATCCTTGTGACCAGATTCAATCTTCTGAGAGGACATCTTTACTTCAACCAACGTATAAAAAATTCAAAATTACTGTTTCTGAAAAAGCACACAAACAAGTGGATGATCAATCAAAAAGAAGTATTGCAAAGAAAGAAAAAAAAAAAATTGTACATTAAAATTTTTAAGAAAGAAATGAAGGAGGTATTAACCAAATTTAAACTAAACTTAAAAAAAATGTAACAAATGTGATCGAACTTCACGCTACCAACACACAAGACAGAAGTATCATCCATATAATTCTGATAGAAAACTATTTATTAGATCAGATATAAAGTTACATGGTAAAAGACAAACAGGAATTTATGAAACTACCTAAACCTTGCAAGAGGAAGTTCTTGCTTTTGAATTCTAAAAGGAAAAATTATGAAAACATACTTCTGATTTCCTTTGCAATGAACACCAAGGACAGCAATAACAGAAAAATTGATCTTAGTATTATATGTCAAGAGTAAGATGAAGGCAAATAAAATTCCACATAACTCACATGTTGGAAATTAACTAGATAAGAAAAAGATAAAAAGAAAATCATGAGTCTGCATCTTGAGAAAATTCTTTTGTTATATAAATACATCTATATACTCATCAGGTTTTTCTATGAGAATGAGGAGATGGCTCCCTTCCTTCACTAAAATCATTTGAAGAATGAGGAATACAACAAAGGAAAACTATTTATATCTGACCAGGGAACAATCCTGCAAGCAATGCAAGGATCTCATTCATTCCCCAAGTTTTCTAGCTGGAAACCCTAAGTTTTGGAAACTGCTGGTCCATCCCGATCCACAAGATCACCAATCTATTCCATTCTCCCTCCTTCTTCTGCATGTCAATATCGTGCTAAGAAACCACCAACCTTGAGAAAAATTTCTGATGTACCTGCTATAATCATTGGTTGTGGCACTCCAGGTAGGCATTAACAGAAGTAAAAAGGTCTGCCCTTACTCCAAAAGCCTTCTAATAGATGGGCAAGAACACAAAGGATTTGAGCTGGTACTATGAAGTGTTGTAAAAAGAGTGACATTACGTGACCACTTTCAGCTTCTTAGCAAAGAGGCGGAGCCAATAGCACCTATAGGTCAATAAATGAGGAACTTATCAAGCTACAAGTGCACCTTGAAGTGAGATGCTTACCATATCCATTTGTTGTAGTGATTCTATATTCTCTGTACACTTATACTTTTCATCTACTTTTGTGGTTTAATCAGTTTGTAGTTTGTACTATATCATTTTTTCCCTTTCTAACTCATTTTTTCTGTACATTTTTTATTAATTTTGTGGTATGTTTCCCGTACATTCTTTGTTGCTAATACTCCCAAATATTAACATAAAAAAATAATACTGTAGTAATGGGAAAAATAAATGAAAATGATGAGTGGCATTGCTGGGAGATGAACTAAGAACTGAGAACAGTTTTTCTCGTCCTTAGTTGCTATAGTTGTGCATGTAGTTATTGAATTAGATGATTATACATAGCAGCTGGCTGTTCTCCGATGAGGTCAGAATTCCAGAAATGAAGAAAATAAATATTTAAATTCAAATTCCAAAACAAGATTATTTGTACTTAGCATTGATTTTTATACTTAAACCATCATTTCAAATGAATGGAGCATGTTTATGTTAACCACCAGATCCTGTCATTTTTACATAGTCAAGCGAAAATGATGGTAACAAGAATACATAGGAAAGTTAAATGAGATGAAATGGAAGCAAGCATGACATCTTAGCACATGGATATTATCTTTGAGAAGAATCAATTTGCAATAACACAGTTGAAAAATCAGTGCCATCTCCATACAGAAGAAGCGGGAAAAGAGGATTAATTGTACAAAGTTAATTTTGCACCTTCTCAAGTCTTGCAGTTATCAGTCCAAGATCCACAGAGGAACTAAGAACTTCACAGATTACAGAATCTCCGAAGGCCAGCTAAGAAAGACTAGAAGACATCAACATGGATATACAGCAGAGATCGAGAGGAAGAAGAGAAAGCAAAACAGAACTGACTGAGAAAAAGAAAAAAGACGAGAAGAAGAAGGAATTCTGGCAAAAAATCAATACTCCAACACCCTAATCCCCAAATCTTGCAGTAGCTACTAAGAGTCAAGCAAATTATTTTCCAGATCTGCAAATCGACTGAATTTCCACAGTTTCCTCACCAGCCATAAGCATGACGAGGAAACACGAATTTCCGCTCTAAATCAAATCAACAACCGCGTTCCCGACAATCTATCAATTAGAAACAGAAAATGACCTACATACAACATCTTAGATACACAATAATGAAAAATACCGACCGCCCACGGCTTGTATTCAATTTACGAAAGACCAAAAGCCAGGGTTTATTCAGGATCAATAACAAAAATGCAAAGCACATGCACAACCACAACACAAAAACGCGAAAAAAATTGCAGTATATAGATCAAATATCAAGTGATCCGAGCAGGAGAGAGAGAGAGTACCCGTCTGTGATAGGAAGGTATCGGAGAGGCTGGATGGCCGCGAAGATTTGAGAGAGAGTACCCGCCTTTAGGAAGATGCGGAGAGATGGCCGGATTCCCGCGACGATTTTTTGAGGGAGACAGGGGGAGAGAGAGAGAGAGAGCAAAAGGGGAGAGTCGGAGAACGGAGACGCACGGCGGGCCTGTTGGCAGGGTCAAATGGGTCGGGTCATATATCTGGATTTGGGTATGAGTGGAACAGGTAGACACAAATCGGATCCGATCAAAAGCTCTTGTCGAGATCCAAATACAGGTCGTGTGGTTTGATGCTGATTGCTGCAGCCTGCCGAGGCCAGAGGGACGGGAAACGGTCCGGGTCGGTTGGATTCAAGTCCTGACCCGTATCATTACCTCGATATGGAGCCTGCTCCCTTCAGCGTTCACTCGCTCGTTCGTCGGCCCTCTCTCTCTACTTGCCGGCAGAGGTAAGTCTCTCACTCTCTCTCCCCCTCTATCTGACGCGATTGATTTCTTTAACTCAGTTCCGAAACGGTAGCGTTTAACCAGGGATTGCGACGCTTAGGGTTTGATAGACAGGCTTCTTTCAGTTTATGTTTATGATTTGGGGATTAGGGCGTCGTTTCGAATCTGATTTCATTTCATGAGCTGTGGCTATGGAAAACGTATGTTTTATCACTTTGATCTGGTTTCGTTAAAAGGAGCGGGCGCCAGTTTCTGGTAACTTGTTAATCATGTGCTTACTCTTTACACACTTTGATTCTAGCTGGTGATCGTTTGTGTGGTGTAGGGAGGGTAATGCCGTCTGCATTTACAGTGTTTCTGATGTCAATTGTGTGTAAAGGTCCGTATTGACGTCATAATATGGGAAAGATGAGCAAAGGAAATGAGAAATGATTATATATCAGACTGACTAGAAAATCTGCCCCTTCCCTGTACATGGGCACATTTGAAAATCTTCGCACGATTATGAACAATCAATGATTATGGTGAAAGGAAAACGAAAAAATTGGAGAAACGTAGTCTCGTTAAGTGTATGGGAAATGCTGCTTGCGGAAGTTGGTCTAAAAAGCAAAGAAACTCTTATTCAGCCGTCCTGTCATGTGCTCCACTCTGATTTTATCTTTTTTTTCTTGGATATATTTTACTTATTTTGTTATTATATTTTGTAAATTTGAATTTCATTATGTGAATGTTCAATATACTTTTTATTGTTCTGGTTTTTAAACTTTTTTACTTGACTAGATGTTCCTGTATTATCTATAACTTATTCCGAAAGCTACATTATCTTGAAATTTCACTTCATGGAGGCATAACCAAGATTGATTTCCTGAGGACCTTTATTTTGTCCGCTATTCTGGCTGATTTTCCAATCCTTTTGAGTAACAAAAGCATTTTCACATAAAAGGTGTATTATTAAAAAAAAAAACACCTATAATACCCAAGCAATAAGTCAGCCGTATAAAATGACAATTAGACGTGTCTTTTTTTAAAAAATGCCAGAAAATAAAAACCGTGAAAAAAACACATTATACACGTTTTTTTTGTGTTTTTCCATATTTTTCATGAATTTTTATTTTTTATAATTTTCAGGATTTATTATATATTTTAATTTTTTAAAAAATTTGCCAAGATTTTCTCGAGATATTCCCGAGATATACAATTTGCCGTATTATACTCCATAAATTCCTCACCATATAATACCCGTATACAATATATGTGACAATGGTAACAAGTGGATGCATAAACCAATTCATTTAACTACATTGTGGTTATTGCAATACCAACTTTCATTTCTGAAATATAGTGACGATCTTGTTGTTGTGTTACATTTTTGGGAGTTTTACTGCTGTTTTCTTCTGACTTAAATTGAAGTTAAGTTCACTTGTCTGTCTAAGTATTTTTAAAGCTAATTTAAATTCATGGAAGTTGATTTATAAACAATTATTCCGACTATGTTTCCCCTTTTCATATTTTTCCATTTTAGCTTCTGTTTAATATTCAACTGCTTTTTTCCAGATTCTGTTTGGTAACATTTTTTAGTTAGTTTTGTTGGAACTTGGAAATGATTAAATTTGTTTTGATTCTGCATAATTTGTCAGTAGCTTCTAATTGGATAATGATTTTAATTACATTGGAGGCCATCACGTAGCTAACTTGTTTCTGAGATTGATCATGCTTGTCTGAACTCTGAACATGTTTGAAGTCTAGTTTTATGTACCGTTTAATTTGTTTTCCGTTTTTATATGCAATGTCTCGGTGACATGAGTTTTTTTTTTTTCTCCAGCACTCATTTTCTCTCTGTTATCTAGAGCCAGGTTATGTTAGATGAACTGCTGTCACTGCTATTCACCTTTTTACTGGCTACATGTTTATTTCCTGATAAAAGCCAAGTATATTATTTCTTAGCTTTTTCAAATGGAAAACTTATGTAATTTTGACTTGTTTGCCATCAACATCTCTCTCTCTCCCCCCCCCTTCTGTGCTACACACATACTATTTATGTCTATTTTATGTGTTTCTTGCAGATTATTCTCTCCCAAAAATGGCTGGGAAACTGTGCAATATGGCTTCACGGATCATGGGTGGCAGTAGTCTGGTTGGGCGGTCGTTGTCCTCATCTTCTCTGCATTTTCGTTCTGGCATGGGTCTGCCTGTTGGGAAACACATAGTTCCTGATAAGCCTGTACGTTTGATTAATGAAGATCAGACAAATCTGTCCGTTATATCTTATATGTGTTTTGGCCTTTTAAGGCCTTACTGTGTATTCATGTTTGTCTTCTTTGATTTCCTTTTTCTTGATCCATTTTGTTTCAGCTTCCAGTGAATGATGAGCTAATTTGGGACAACGGAACCCCATTCCCAGAACCTTGCATAGATCGTATTGCCTCCACAGTTGGAAAGGTAAAATCTTGGTTTGCTTCTATAAGACATAATTGTTGAAAAGTGGACCGTTCACCCGTTACTACAGCCCTTGTTGCACATTTAGACCCTTTAAACTCTTGTTGTGTTTGAGTTTGACATTAGGACATTCAATGGACATGTGAACCTCTCAATTGAACCTATGATATTCCTTCTCTTTCTTCTATTTCCTTTATCCTTGGCTGAGGTCCTCTGTCTTTTGAATTTATCAGTAGATTTGCTTGTGTGTTTTTGAAATTACAATTATACTTTATATTTATATATTTATATCTGAATTTTCACTTTTTGTTTTTTTTTAATTGTTTGATAATCTTTATCAGTACGAGGCTTTGGCTTGGATGTGTGGAGGTTTAGGCTTTTTTGCAGGCCTTGCACTGTTAGCTGTCTGGAATGACAAGGCTTCAAAAATACCCTTTGTAAGTTTGATTGTTCCTCAATTTTTAGTTTGTGTTGTGTCATCTGTTTTGTGCTTGTGGAGTTGGCTGTTTTTTCTCAAATTTTACATTATCTATATGTAATATAGTAACATCAATTCTATGGGATATTAGCTGTTTGTTTAAAACATTAGTGTGATGCATATAGGTGTTTGTTTATGGGATAAATGCAGCTTATATGAGTTTTCCTGGTGAAGCAGGAATTTGCTTTTTCACCGAACAAACACATGTATGGGTGACATACCATTTCTATTATTTGGTAGAGAGCTTGTCATGCTGTTCTTTATGGACTTTATTATTATTAAGTTGAAACATGTGAATGACAGAGGGACTACAACTGCTGTTTTATCAGATTTGGGGTGATTGGTTAGATGTTCGTCGGCTAAGCTGGTTAAGCTAGCCTTGTAAATGGATTACATTAGTTGATGCCTGGTAATTACAAGTGGCCTATCGAAGACTAACTTTCTAACTTGGTTGACAATAACATCTCAAAATGATTGTTTCATGCTTTTAATATACAAATATATGTTATGTATAGTAATGGTGGACAATATTGTGTGAATTATTTTTTAAAAACTGCAGCTTCTTTTGCAAGTGTATGAATGTTGGCCATGCATGCCTTGAGGGGCATAGGGTAGCTGGTCGGGCTGGTGGACGGGTTAGAGCCTGATTGTCAACTCAATTCCCATGGATGCTGCTCCTTTAGACTGAAAATAGTGGAATTGTGACATTAAAGTTGATGACTGTACTGTATGTCTTGAAGCAGCCTTGGATCCTGGGAACAGGGAGAAGAGAGGAGTGTTTTGGCCCTTCTTTAGGAAGCTCCCGCTTACCTGAATGTAGGCCGTGTATGAAAATTAAGGAGCCTGTTGTACTGGAGCCTCTTTGTACCTAACTTTTTCTTTACTGGTGCCAGAAATGATCACACTGAGTGGATCTGTAAATCAAATTTTTAGACTAAGTTTCCATGCTTGAATATAAGAAACTGTCTTTAGATTTCATCTGATATCACAGTGACAATTTGAACTAAAGTATATATATATATATATATATATATATATATATATATATATATATATATATATATATATATAAATTTTGTGCTAACCATTTAATAGTGTCAACTGTCAAGTATATCAACTAGCTTTCAATCATCGGATGGAGAGACATGTGTCCGAGAAACCCAGCAAGAAAGAAAGTCAACTGGTTAATATATATATATAGGATTCATTGATTCGGCACCTCACTTTGTATATATGTCCGATTAGCTTTCTGAAATCTGACTTAGATATGAACTTAGAATGTCAAAATCTATAGGTTTGAAAAGAAGTGTATTAGATGCACATATTGGGCATTCTAATTTTTTTTAGATTGCTTTAAGTTTGTCAGAGATTGTGTGAGAGGGTGGAACATCATATATATATATATATAAGATGACTCTGGTAGATAGACAGTTGAGATAAAAAGTAAGGAGAAAAAGGTATAAACTAATATTAGAAGATGAAGATGACCATCGCCTTTTTCTCCTTCTTTTTCTCTTAATAATCCATCATGTTGGATCGGGCAGTGCAGATTAGATGGCGGGGTGACTCTAAAAAGTTAGAGTCACCATCCACCTATATATATATATATATATCTGGATGGTTGTCTATGGCTGTATAGTGACTATGCCTGAAAAATTCAACCTTGTAGAATGTACAAAAATTTATATGCCTAAAAAAATGTCGAGTTCCAACTTGTGGATGTGATTCTGTGACCCTTCAATTGCATCCAATATAAGCCAGTGATTTGGATTTATTGTAAAATCTGATCTATGCTCTACTTTTTGATTTCATATGCATATAGATTTGGGACTTTTGCACCCCATTCATGCAAAATTGGATTTCATAGAAACCTGCTAATGAATGGCCATGGCCACTAAATAGATGGCTGAATTCATCTCTCTCTCTCTCTCTCTCTCTCTCTCTCTCTCTCTCTCTCTCTCTCTCTCTCTCTCTCTCTCTCTCTCTCTCTCGTGCACACACACACACACACACACACACACACATGTTATAACGTTGCTGTGTAGCTCTTTGCTCTTTGTCTGATAATCACATCCATTTGGGTCTCGTCTCAAAACTTGAGTGTAATCTCGGTTCAAGTAGCATTAGTTATATTGGTAAGTTGTCAAATTAGAAAGTTGAGCCCTGGTCGTTCCAGATCATAAAAAGAGTTGGTCCAAGTCAGTCCAAGTTAACTGACTAAAAGTAAACAAAAATATGTATACAGAAACAGATACAAAATTGACAGACACTCTCATATGTATATAATATGCACACACAAAGAATGCCTATGTTTCAGGAATTAGTTGGCTGACAAACGGCTAGATTGACTAGTAGACTAGTCTGACCAACTAGTTGCTCGTTTGACAACACAATTTGGTTGACAACCGACACAACTGACTAGTCAAGATCTTAACTAAAAGCTTTAGGGTTACTTGGGAGATTATTCTTGCAGCATCCCGCCCACATTAATCCTCCTTTCTGTTTTAAGTAGTCCACTTTGCAATTTGTCTGTTTTCCTGTTGGATCATCTTTGGTCTGATGTATCAGATAGTTTACTTTTTCCATAGGAAACACATTCTCCTTTGGAACTGAAGTAGTTAATGGATTTACCTTTTCCTTGAAAAACTGTGAGTTGTTTAAATGTTAATCATGATTACTGTGAGCATCTTGCTGAATGTGGACTAAAATAAACTGAATGAACTTTTGCTAGCTAAGCAAGTTTTTCCATCATCAGCTATTGAGGTGGTGTTTGTAATTTTCTACATGCAGACACCAAAAGTCTATCCATACGACAATCTACGGGTGGAGCTTGGAGGCGAACCATGAGCTTTTAGTTTTGAATCCACAATGTCGCAGATGATATCTTAGTTCATTTGAATTTCTTCTGAACTGATGCAGGTGAAAGAATATAGCAATCCTACCAGCTTTATTATGTGTTTTTTTTTCTCTTTGGTTGATTCAGGGTTCGACTGGACAAGGGTTGTTTCCAAAAGTTCTTTGCTTGTTAAAAGATACGAAGATCCTGATTGTGAATAATGAAAACGGAGTTTAATAAAGGGATGCTAATCTGATTTTGCTCTAGGATTTGTGTTGGACGGAAACTTGTATTCAAATTTACATGTGGATAGGTATTACCCAGTCAGGTCTGGGACTTCTCTGCCATCTTTCTTTTCCTATCTCTTCTCAGTGGACCGCTCTGAGGGCGAGGGACAGCAAATAATCCATTTTATCTTTTCCAGACCATAATCTAAAGTTTAACAACTGGGTTGCCTTGGATGGCCATTCATCTCTGAAATTTATGCAATCTAACCATGATGGTTATATGCGGTTCCCTCCCATAGTTGAGTAGGGAAAGTCCACTTTGAGCTGATCCCCACTCAGGCATCGTTTAACTCACTTTCCAAGGAGCTCCAGTGGCAGTACCGTGATCGAGAACTTAAAGCTGAAAAAAGTTTGAATTGGCCTGTAATCTCTGTTGCATGGGGAGCCGCATTAGGAAAAGGTTCTACATCCATGAAACCTTTTTGGGTACTATCTGTTTTTGTTATCCTTTTATGACCCTCTAGGAGGAAATCTGGACATCCATGGTTTTCACTTTATTTATTCGGACATAAACAGGTATTTAATATTTTTGGATTTGGTTTTTCTGGGTGTACTGAATTTGATCTAGTCCAACTCTTCTTTCATGATTTGAATTACTTAAGTTCGAACTGTTTACGTCCTCAATTTATGCCTACCGAGATCATCATTGCTTCATAGTAATGAACATGCTGACAGCAAACAGCTCTACGGGACCAAACTATCATACAATGTAATGCTCGAAAAAGTAAGAGAGAAATAATGAGTAAGTTCCATAAAAAACGGAGAAATAGTACGAAGTTGGGAGAAAGGAATAGGATGACAGCCTGAGCATTTGATAATTTTCCTTGTCATGTTCTATAGTTCATTTGATAAAATCCCTTCTCACTCCAGACATGACATGGAGTGAAATAGTAACAATAGCTCAAACGGGATTAATCCTCATGCTCACTTGAATTACATAGGTTTGCTTTCTTTGGCCTGGGCATTGATTTGATCTTATGTTAAGAAGAAATATTTCTCAATCAATTCTCGTGTCTCAGACCAGCGTGCTATAGTACCTGTTTGGTTTACAGCGCCTCCAATCAGCACAACTTGGTCTATACTTGTTGATCTGCAAAGAAAAGGGAGGATGCAGAATCGCAGATCAACTACTTCAGTATGTGGGTTCTTTGGATGAAAGCTAGGCATTAAATCTATTTGGGTAGCCTGAATATGGCTCGTTCTTGCGATCGGACCAAGCTGGAAGGACTAGAGCTTGAATTCAGACCAAGCTGGAGGTTGCAAGGTTGCGAATCTGTTGCAGCTCACAAAATGAAATGAGCTCAACATGAAGTTGAACTCACATGGCTAATTTAGTCTGTGTATTGATAAGTGAAGCTAAATTCATAGATGAACAAGTGGTAAGAAACAAGAGAATGTACAACTTCACTGCATGTAGTAATAATAGAAAACATGCACACACAACAACGTGCTCATATATAAGGCTGGGCATCGGGACAGGTACCCGATAGGTACCCAGTACGATCTGGCCCGGGATTGGGCTTGAAAAGAGCGTATCAGGCAGGCTCGATAACTTATCGAGCCGGGCCCGGGTTGGCCCGATGGGGTTTGATATGTTTTTGTAATATTATTTTATATTTTTATAATGATATATATATATATATATATATATATATATATATATATTAATTATTACGATTAATTATATTTATGTATTGTTTTATATATATATTTTTTATTTTAACCGGGCCAGACCCGAACTCGGGTTTCGGGTGTCAGACTGAACTTGGGTTGCAATTATGAGTTGTGGCCCGGCATGAGCCCGACTTTTATTGGGCCGGGCCTGCACGATGTAGATGTAGACATGGTTTAACTTAATCTGAATAGCAAATGGATCGATTACTACTAAAACAAAAACTTTACAGTTTGGCATGAAGAGCCCTTAATTTTTTAATGACTCTAAAAGCAAATCCAAAGCTGAAAAATGGTTGACTTAATATGTATTTCCTACTAACTTGGTTGTATATATATATATATATATATATACATCCAAGTTAGTAGGAAATAAAAATGGTTGACTTAATATGTATGACTATGGATTTTCAAGTCACCTAGACATCTAGCCACAGCTGCCTAATCTAATATCCAAAATCTAATATGTTGGATGGCTAAAAGAAAAACAAAGAGAAAAAGAAAATGGACATTTCTGTTATCTATTATTAGCTCATACACTTCTTTTTTTAATTTTTCTCATAACCATATCATTAAGCGAAAAGCAAAGAGAAAATATGATAAATATTTCTGCTATTGTTTTTTTTTTTCAACCATCTATAGATAAACAACCTCATTAGATTTGAGTGACTCTAGATACAAGGGTAACCATTATATATATATAATATTAAATGTTGACTTTAGGTTTACTTTACATTGAAGGACATCACATATGAACGGTTTGATCTAGACTTTTCATTTCAAACTTCCATACCCTTTAAGTGAAACCTGGTCAAGGGCACCATACATCCCAAACAGGATCTGGATAGGCAGCCATATGCTGGGTCCAAGGCGCAGACATGCATCATGCTCTTGAAGTAGGTGTTTAGAGCCGAACATGCACCACCCAACACAGTTTTCCCATTTTCTTTTTCATTTTTTTCTCTGACCGTGCATTAGCTGTCTTAAACACACGGTCCACGGATATGGTTGAAAAGCATCTACCGACCACAAGAACCTAAATTTGAAGTCCAAATTTGTTACATTTTTTATTGCTGATCACCTTTGTGTTAATGCACCAAAGCTTCCCTCCTCAAACTCACAATGAACAAGTCCTCCCTGAACTTTTCCTGCTAAATTTCAGGGCGAGAGGAAGACGTTGGCAAACGTAGGCTTTAATATCCAACTCATTCTTTTGATTTTTCAATGTTCGAAAGGGTTCCAGGGTGTACCTGTTAAAGGCGGGATCCTTTTTACCGCGGCTGCTCCAGATTTGCCATTCAGTTTTGTACATGGCAGGGTCGACTCATTCTGAACTTAATTTAAAAGTCATTTTTCGACCTCTATGTTTATCTCATGCCTCTAATAACCAAATGATGGCAAATGTTTTTTTGTTTGTACAACTTCATTGCACTTACTAATAATAGAAAACACATACACAACAACGTCCTCATATGTAAGGCTGGGTATCGGGCTAGGTACCTGATAGGTACCATTGGGCCAGGTACATGACAGGTGCCCAGTAATGGTGGTTGCTCAAGATTTACCTTTTAGTTTTTTACATGGCAAACTGGTTTTAAACTTAATTTAAAAGTCATTTTTCAACCTCGATGTTTATGTGATGCCTCCAATAACCAACTAATGACAAATGTTTTTTCCTTGTACGACTTCACTGCAAGTAGTAATAATAGAAAACACACACACAACAACGTGCTCACATATAAAGCTGAGCATCGGGCCAGGTACTTGACGGGTACCCAGTAACAGCGGCTGCTCAAGATTTACCATTTAGTTTTTTACATGGCAGGGTCGACTCATTCTGAACTTAATTTAGAAGTCATTTTTCGACCTTGATGTTTATGTGATGCTTCAAATAACCAACTAATGGCAAATGTTTTGTCCTTGTGAGGAATAGCAAGTAAATTACAACTTCGAGCATTGGTCATTCTCACAAACCTACTCCAAAATTGGCTCAGTTGCAAGAAGTAGAAACAATGTTTAACCACCACTTGGCTTACTAACAGCTGGGTTTTTTTTTAGGTTGGCCTTCAAGTACTTTCATTATACACATTGAAGATATACATAACTTCTTACTTTTTGTGGATGATTAGATCTAATAAAAGGAGGTATGTGGCTAACCAATATTTCAATTCTTTTTATGCCAGCTGGTCACAAATATAAATGACCAACTTAGGCATTGGCCATTTTTTGACAGATATTATATTGAACCCTACAAATCAAATTTTTTTTTTTTTTTATTTATTGGTGACTACTAGTTTGTAAATCAAGATGATAACAGATATTATATTGCAAGCAGTCCCTATCTCTAAGAGGCTTCACATCTCATACGCTCTTCCATTACTGGAACAAATGATACTTTTGTAGAAGAGCATGATGCGGTATCAACAATTGTCTAAGCGTGCTGCGTAGTGGTACCCTAATACGACCTTTTCCATTTTTTCCATGCAAAATGCGATTGCTCTCTCCCCAAACCCTTACCTTCCACCCGTCTTTATAAATATTACTGCATACTTATTTGTTTTTGCATTTTATCTCATCATGTCGATTATTCGGCAATTTTTTGCTCTGTCCTTCTTCTCAAAGCTTTTGGAGCATAGACTTATAATTGTTCACCAGTTTGTCATGATAGTACATGCAATTCTATTTTTTCTATCTTTTCACTCTATTGGATACACTGCACAGGTGTTACTGGTTTTTTCTATTGTTTGGAGAGTGTTGAGTTATGCGCCAAAAAAGTATGGGTCACTGTGTGTAAACATTTGTCATACAGATCCTATCAATTATGCGAGAGCTTTGGTTTTTTTTTTTATGAAATTTATTGTTTTGTTTTGTGTTAATGGGTCTAGGTAATAATTGACATACTTTTGTTATTGAATTTATGACTGTGCTTTTAAAGCATTTAGCTAAAGTATTAGAATATATGAAAGATAATATGAAAGAAAAGCACGGTCAACATAAAGAGGTCAGTGAACATAAAGAGCCTAAACCCCCAAGCAAAGAATCTACTTGAATAAAAAGAAGAAGAGGAGAAGCTATGTGGGAGGCTGTCTGGCGTGGAGATTGCTCGTCGAAGAAGGGCAAGCCACCATCACGGTACCACTTGCGAGCAATCCCTATTCCTGAGAGGCTTCAAGTCTCATACGCTCTTCCACTACCAGACCGGATGACACTTTTGTGCTAAGAATCTCCGATGCATGTTAAGAACGACGTGGTGGTACCTTGATACACCTCCTTTTTCTTTTTTTTTTTCCATGAGAGATGCGATTGCTCTATCCCCAAACCCTTACCTCCCATCTGTCTTTATAAATATTTCTGCATGGTTATTTTGTTTTTGCATTTCATCTCATCATGTCGATTATTCAGAGATTTTTTGCTCTGTCCTTCTTCTCTAAACTGCTGGAACAAAAAATATAATAATTTATCGCTTTGCCATGGTAATACATGTGATCTTATTTTTTCTGTTTTTCTACTCCATTAGATATGCTAACAAGTGTTACAGGTTTTTCCACTGTGTGAAAGATGTTGAGTTCTGTCTCAAAAAAGAAAGAGGGAGCACTGAGTGTTAACTTTTATCGTATTTATCCTATCAATTGTACGAGAGTTTTTGTTTTTTTAATGAAATTTATTGTTTTGTTTTGTGTAAACACATGTAGGTAATAATTGGTATACCTTTGTTGTTGAATTTATGACTGCCTTTTTAAAACATTTATCTAAAATATTAAAATATGTAAAAGATAATGTGAAAGAAGAGCACAATCAAGAGCACAACGAACATCAAGAGCATAAACCCTCTAGTGAAAAATCCACTTCAATAAGAGGAAGAAGAGGAGAAGCCATTTGGGAGGCTGTCTAGCATGGAGATCGCTCGCCGGAGAAGCGCAAGCCACCAACACGATACCACCCGATTGCAAGTAGTCCTATCATTAAGAGGTTTCGCGTCTCATATGTTCTTCCATTACCAGAACAAATGATACTTTTGTAGAAGAGCACGATGCCGTATGAATAATTATCTAAACGTGCTAAGAATTTTCGACGAGTGAAAATGGAGATGGGATTGATTGATTGGAAAGCAAAATGATTAAGTTGGAGTTTAATAATAATAAAAAAAAGGAAGTGTAGTTGCTGGGTAAAAATGGAGGAAAAATTTAAAAATACAAAACAAAAAAGAAGAGGGAAAATAAAAACGTAAAAAAAAAATTAAAATTAAAATCGAGTCGAGTCGAGTTCGTCTAACTCAAACTCGGCTCGTTAATATACTTGAGTTTACATTTAAGCTCGAGCTTGACTCGTATAAAAACGAGTCGAGCTCGAGTCGAGTTTACTCGAGCGAGTTCGAGTCGAGCCCGAGTTGGCTCGACTCGTTGTGCAGCCCTACGGACAGAAGGTAAGGGTTTATGGAAAGAGCAATTGCATCTCACATGAGAAAAAAGGAAAAGGAGGTCGTATCAGGGTACCACTACGCTGTTTTTTTCTCTTTCTTCACCAAATTCGTCTTCCTTCTTTTTTTTCTTCTTTTCCCATGAGTGTCATTACCGATGACATTCCATAATGGAAATGACATGTCCTATTACTTATGACACCATCATATAATGGAAATGGCATGCCCTATTACCTATGACACCATCATAATGGCACTGCTCATGGCTATTACCGATGACACAAAAAAAGGCGCGTGAAGACTGAAGAAGAAATAAACGAGCCGCTCGAGCCGAGCTCGAGCTCGGAGGCAGTTTCTCGAGTCGAGCTCGAGTTGATGATGGGAAGCTCGTGACGAGCTCGAGCTCACTCAACATGAGTCGAGCTGAGCTCGAGCTGGCCGAGCTCGAGCTCGACTCGGCTCGTGTGCAGCCCTATCCGTCCGTCTTTATAAACATTATTGCATGCTTATTTGTTTTTGCATTTTATCTACTCATGCCGATTATTCAGTGTTTTTTGCTCTCATTTTTCTCTTATGCGCAAAAAAAGGATGAGACACTGTGTACTTGAACTTGATTAAGGCAATTTAAGTAACCTCTTACTTCACCTTCTTACTTCACCCATCATGATCCTATCAATTCTGCGAGAGTTTTGATTTTTTAATGAAATTTATTGTTTTGTTTTGTGTTAACGGGTATAGGTAATAATTGACATACTTTTGTTGTTGAATTTATGACTGTGTTTTTAAAGCATTTAACTAAAGTATTACAATATATGAAAGATAATATGAAAGAAGAGCATGGTCAACATCAATAAGAACACAGTCAACATCAAGAGGTTAGTGAACATCAAGAGCCTAAACCCCCAGGCAAAGAATCCACTTGAATACAAGGAAGAAAAGGAGAAGCTATTTGGGAGTATTTTAATATTCTTTATGAAGAGGCAAGGTAGATTGGTGCCTAGATGTTGAAAAAAAATAGTTCATGATTTAGGTATAGTTAAAAATGTATATTAATGTGTGTAACTGAATGGGTAATGTAAATGAATAAACATGAAATTTGTTGGGTTTGAGAATATGTATTTTTAGTTGTTTTATCTAATTAAAATAGACTATGTTATCGATAGCCTAGATTGTTTCTCAAAGCTTCAAGATTTAATTAAAGGAAAAATGTTTCTTGACCAAGAGTCCGATTTCAAATAAAGAAAAAATAGGTGCATAATTAATTGCTTAAGGTCATATTTTTGTGTATAATTTTTTAAAACAATATCTCAATTTATTTTTTTTTTCTCTCAGCGAACTTATGTTTTGCAGTTGTACTTATAAATAATGATGAAACAACCAATGACATGACATATATAATTCACTAGTTGTAACACCATCGATGATAAACTGAGACTCAAACATCTAAGCATAACTACGAGTTAAAGCGAATGATCAATATCTCCTTTCATACGCGTTAACACATAGAAGACACTAGATAAAAGCTAAAGAAAAAAAGAAAAAGAAAAAACTATACCTGTTAAAAAAACGTTAAAAAATGCGATAAATAAGTCAACCATTTAAAACTTAAGAACACCAAAATAAATCGTATTTTTTCACGTTTGTCCCATTTGTTTATTTTTTCCACATTTTCAATTCTAAACTGCTTGTTTTTCATTTACTATTTTTTTTTTTTTACAAATCTACTTTAATTTGTCAGCCCACCGTCGCACGACAACCAGATTCGACCAAGAATGGATTTGGGTCAAATAGTGAGGGTCTGTTCCTGCAGTCTCGAGGTTCCTTCTATCATTTTGATATTTTTTTGTTTTTATATATTTGGCTTTTGACATGAGTAATTTCACAAATTGGCATTCAAATTTTAAGTTTTTTTATTTGAAAGCAGTGGTTTGGGAATTATGGAGAAAACTTAAATGTCTGTTTTTTAGGTCTACAACGTTAAGTGCATATTTGTTAATCACTCAACAGTTACTCATTTTTTAAAGTTTTATCTTGTATCTAATTTTTATTTTTAATTATTTAAATTTTTATTAAAAAAAAGAGCCGACAAAGAATTCATTAACAAAATTGGATGACAAGTAGTCATTAAAAAAATTAAAAAAAGGTAAAAACCAAAGAAATAAAGTAACAAAGGATTATCGATTGTATGTTAGGTGCCCATCTAGTTTTCGCCGGTACTTGCAGTGATCCTCGTTTGGATCCTGATTTATGTAATCTTGTAACTCCACAATGCTGTCTTACATTTCCGCCGATACTAATCAATGTTGTTGTTTGTTTATGCTGTGGTAACTATTTACTTGTTCTAGTCCCAATCGATTAATCAACTTTGGAAGAATGGTTCTAGTTATAATCTACTTGAGGCCAATGACTGCCTTAGTCAAGGGCGGAGCTAAGGGGGGCCTGCATGGCCCTGGCCCTACCTCATTTTTTTTTAAATTACATATAAATTTTAAAAAAATTTATTTGTTTCATATAAAATTTTAATTCGACCTCCTTCATGAAAATTTTTTGGCTCCACCCCTGGCCTTAGTTGACGGGAGCTGGTGAAGGTTAGGATGCTGGCTGATCCTCAACCGGCCGTCTGTGCCCATCAAGCTCAGCCGATGTTAGGTCTCGTTTTGGCCGAACCCGGTGTGGCCACTTGGGCCGAACACTACCCAGCTGCCCCAGCTGGGCAAGACACTTAGGCAGGCTGTTACTTTATTTACTTATATAGAAATGTCATTATTTTTCAGTTTTTTACATGAGTGCTCTTTTAAATTTAAAATTTAAACTTAAAAGTGTCCCTCTCCTAAAAATTTTGGCTACGCCCATGGTGATGGCAAAGAAGGTAGGGGTGGTGAGGAAGGGAGGACACTACAAAAATATATACAAAAGTACAACAACAATGCTTAAACCGATACCATCCATAAAAAAGATGCATGACCATATTATATATTACCATCAATGAAACCCGACTCTTGGAAACCTGAAAGAGAGATTTGTCCTCAAAAATTTCTTTCAAGAAACTTCAACCAGACTAATTGTTTGGCCAAACTAGGGACTTGTATTGCCCAGATGGGACCTTGCGAGCCGCTTTTTTCTCGCTCCCTGATGGCCGCCTCCCTCCTTCCGCACCCTTTAACCTAAGTCACCAGACTCTTCTATTTTACTGCCGCACCCGAGTCGCATTGAGTCAGGTGCACACCAGACATGGGTGCATGTCCGACTCATACCCGAGCCCAGTTAGAATATTGTATTACTAAACTACTTATATAATATATGTTGTTCTCATATTTTTCTATGCAATATAATTATTTAAGTTTGTTATATACATTAATAACTAAATTATAATAATAATATATACATGTTTATTCTGTTATATATATAATAAATTTAAAAATAATAATAATAATAAAATACCATTGTCGCACTGCCGCACCTAAATTTTTTGAGAAGTACCGCTCTAGCACCGGCACTCTGGTGACATAGTCCCCAGCACCTTCTCGTGCTCTCTCTTCATCCTCACCACGTGTCAACGTCCTCCTCTCCCTCGTATTATTCTGCCTCACTTTCAGATTTTTTCCACTCTTTTGAAATTTTCATTTAAAAGGACTACCTTTTCACCATAATGTCTTACCTTATTAAATCGATGTTTCCCGATCCACTCTGCTACTGTCGACTGCCAGTACCAAAATCACCACAAGATTATTTCCCTTTTAAAATTGATCATGGTTCTCCGTAGTAGACTTATGCCTGTTTCTTGCAAGATTGACATTGATGATTTTGATTGATCCAAAAGGTATAATGTATATTCCGAATGATCTATTGATCCGCTAATAAACTTGCAGCTGTAATAGAAATATGCAATCAATTTATTACAGAAGAATAATGTCCTTCAACCTACTACACTTATCATTTAAAGTCATGAAAAAGTTATCTGAGTAATATTGAGGGAGCTGGAAGGATCTATCCTTGCCTTATTTTCTAAGCAAAAATCATACTCAGTTGCAGAGATCGATCCAAAATATTGCAAACTTATGTTGAAGGCAAAAAAAATCATGAAGTGATAATGTTGAACGCAATTCCTGGATACATATTCCTTGCTGATAAATCAAAGCTGCAGGATCAGGTCCTCATTCTCCATGGGAAAGCTTTCTTCTTCTTCTAGTCTTGGTTTCTTCTTGACGATAAAGGGACAGTTATCCCTCTTATGTTTGTCTTGCTTTAGCCGAAAATCGTCAATTGACGGTCCCAAAGTTGGTCAAAAAATGATTGTACTTATTCTTGTTGAACTTTTTTTAAATGTTCTTAGTAGGTTGAAGGAATTATGATGCTTTCTGTACTTTTATCATCTTTCTGCATTCGTTTGTAGTCAAGTGTAACGTTCTTAGCGTATGATTTCTCCCTCAATCCACCTATTTTAAATTTTTTGGGGCAACGTTTCTGTGGAACTGTTCTGGCATCTTCTAATCACTGATATTTCATTCCAAATGGGATGTTTTTTTCCTCTCGATGGCGTAAATAAACTAGTCCGGAACTTTGCAGGATTTGTCAGATTAAAATCACATTCCTGCATCTTTTGTGAGGTCTCTATGGGATGACAAGCTTGCTGACGCAAAGATGTTCTTTCTGGTTACATTTGCCTCACTGCAATTCATTTACTCCCTGAAATCTTCCTGTCACGTTGTTCTTTGCTTCATCAACTTTTTAATGCTGCAATCTGGTCAAGCTATATATGGAGATGAAATATTTTATGGACTAAAATTTAGCTGTTGTTGCTAATTTTGCATCTAAGATTTGTCCTTTTCTGATGTATGCCAATAAAGATGGTAGTATTGATAATCTTCGTATAAAGAACTGACTGACAGTGCCGTGGACTATTTTTCAGACTACACTTTTTCTCCAGGAGTATGGTTTTCCCACTTAATTCTCCTTCATTTTGTGTCTACGACACCCGAAATCTATCTCAGGATATGAATGAGAGCTTAGAAAACATTAAAGAATGGATGGTAGCAGGTGTTCGTCATGGAGCACCAGTATTGAGGTTTGATATTTATCTTTCATCTTGTTATCCATTTTGAGCTGTTAATAAAAAAAATGCTCGCGACAGACACGAAAGGCCATTTTGTGCAGAGGACGTCGACTGGATCACTTGTTCAGTAGGGTGAAGGAAGTCAATTTTGTTATATTTGTCGTGAGTGGACTATCAGTAAAAGAAGCCATGAGAAATGGTGATAATAAATACTTTGATAAGCTTGCAAAGAACTTCAATTGCCCATACCTTTCGTTCAAAGGTATCTCTCTGTTTTCTTATGTCTCTGTTGCAGCTGTTTGCCTTTGATACTTCACTGCTGGATGACTGAAACATATTCAAGTGATTATATTTTATAACAGCCATATGCTTAGATTGGGAGATACCTATGAGATGTACATAACGTGGATATTTTCAGATGTGCAAGGCACACTGTTTTCACGCACCTCAGTAATATCTAGGCACATGTCTATTCAAAGTTGCAATATTTCTAGGATGACTTTCATGTTTAAATGCTTCATATTCAAAAAATATTCACACAATTTTCTTTGCTTCGTTGCTGCTTTTAGATGAGTATATACTACATTGTAAACTGTGATGTGTGCCCCATGTAAAACATTACAAAAAGCACAATGCAAGTGACAGCCTTGTTCCAAATGTTCATAACTTCATATGCTTATACTGTTGTAGGCAATGCCATTGCCCTGCTATGCATCTTCCTTTTGGTTATGTCCTTCTTACATAGGTTTCAGGTGTTTATGCTGTTTGATTTGTACCCGTGAAACCCATAGACTCTAATTTGCCAGGTAAATGTGTTCCTGTCATGCTCCGACTTACGGTTTAAAATGTTCCCATGGTACTCATTTACTTGCTGAGTTTGCAGCAAATTTGAGGGCCAATAGTTTGTTTCCATCAAATATAGCAAATATATCTCATTCAACCTGAAAGTATACGCCAAAACCCTTGAGCAAAGATTACTTAACAGAATAAAGAACAACTTTTTTCTTACCATTTTACTGAACATGATTTGAAGTTGTTTATATTTATATACTTCATTAAGCAAATAGAGCAATGCTGTTTGAACGGGCTTATTTGCAAATGGGAAATGAAATTGGCTGATCTTTTCTCTTTGTTCATGACTGCAGTCATATTATATGCTAGAAGGCCAACTGCTGTAATGGCTAACTTTGTTTATCATGATTCCAGATGACAAGCCAGTTCTGGTTTTCACACATGGTGACCTACTGGACATCTCTGAGCGTGTCATTGTCCGCATGCAACTTGGCTTATAGCAGTAAGAAAATCCTGCAGGTCTCTTTGATTGCCTCGGACCTCGAACCCCAAACCTGTGGTGATATGTGATTTTTGGGATGTTGGGGTTGCAGTATCTAAGATAATAGTATTTGAAAAAAATGAAAAAACTAAGTTTGAATCAAAAGATTTAGAAAAAATAAATTGAATGGGCCTTTTTGAGCTGATAGACTGAAAAACCCAAATTTCAGTAACAAGAGCATCAGCTTCTGATTATTAAGTATGCAATGGAACCAGATGTATATAGTTTTTAAATTCAAAATAAACAATATAAATGTCTCGCTCAAAAGTTTGTTTATAATTTAGTAAGGTTAGAAATTGTCTCTCTTCTTTTGCTACGTTTGGACCAAATGTATAATGAGGTTTGAAGTTGGCATGTTGGTCTGCAAATGATCCTAATTAAATCCAAATCAAAATTTAGATTGATATTGGAGAATCATATTTCTGAGCCCAAATCAGGGATGTCAATAGATAACTTTATTGTATTTAATCTATAGGATGCTTAAATATTTATATTTATATTCGGATTCAAATAACAATAACGAAAACTATACATAGTATTCGAATTTGATTTAAAAATTTACAATTCGAATCTGATCCAAATCCGACTTCTATTTCCACATATGAATCCCATCCCGATTTTTGCGTACGAAACAAAATTCTGGGCGGCATTTTAGCATGTTTCAGAAAACGATTTTTTCAAAAAGGATGGACACTAAATTATAGAATATTAATTCGAAGTTAAATTTGAGTTTGAATCTAGACCCGAACCGATCACATATTTATTTGAAACTAATTAAATCTGAATCCAGTAGGATGTCAGTTAAATTCAAATCCAATCTGATTTCTTAATTAGATATTAAATCTTTTTCATATCCGATTTTTTGAAGTAATTCAATCAAATATTCGGTTTGAATCTTATCCATTGAAATCCCTAGTCTAAATCTAACTTCAAACCAAAACCAAGTAGTTTGGTCCATTTACGTTATTACAGCTGATGACATCAACAACCAAGAGTGTAACACCTTCACAAATTTATTCTGGCAATGAAGATTGTGAGGGATCTTAGAGGACTAATAAAAGGGGTTAATAAATTGTTGGCCCGAGATTCTAGCCTCTTTCGAGCTGAAGGTAAAATTGCTAAGGGAATGGGTAGTATATTCCTAGAAGAACCACAGCTTCCATGCAAAACTAGTAAGGATGTCAATGGATTTGATTCTGTTTGGATATCCAACAGAATTATATAAAACATGAAAAAACAATTAATATTCGATTCTGAAATTGAATTGGACTTAAAAAACGACACCTATTCATATTCAGACTTGGTTTTGGATTCGATTTTCCAATATGTGTACATTTGGAGAATCAATTACTAACATATATACCATAATGTGGTTTTGATTACATTATTTGGCACATTTTTGTCATTATGGAAATATTTTTGGATTCCAGTATTGCCTTTAAATAAGAGGGGTTTTCTATTTTATAATCCAGGGCATTTTTATCGTTTCAAATCCAATATACACTTTTGTGCCTTTCTTTGAGCAGTAAAAGCTATACATTATGGTTCACAACAAGGGATCATGTGTTATATCAAATTGTCTATAAATGAAAAACCTTCCAGGTAAAAAAATAAAACCTAAAAAAATTGCCCCTAAAATTACCACAATGTCTCCATGAAATAACGTAGAAGCATGTCTTCTCATGTTAACAATATAACTTTTCTCAGGTACGACGGTATGCGGTCAATTTTGCAATAAGAATGACTTAGGTGTTATGACATTCACTTGTACAGATACACACAACAACGTGCTTATATATAAGGCTGAGCATCGGGCCAGGTACCCGACGGGTGCTCAGTACTGAGTCCGATCTGGCCTGGGATTGGGTTTGAAAAGAGCGTATCGGGCAGGCTCAATAACTTATCGAGTCGGGCCCGGGTTGGCCCGATGGGGTTTGATATGTTTTTGTAATATTATTTTTATTTTTATGATATATATATATATACAGACTTGTCTGGGGGTACTTTCCAAAAAAAAAATACGGAATTTTCTTTTTCAAAATGACGATCATACCCTTTACGTTAAACCGTGTCAGGGGCACCATACATCCCAAACAGGATCTCGATAGGCAGCCACAGGTTGGGTCCAAGGCGCGAACATGCACCGTGCTCTTAAAGTGGGTGTTCGGACTTGGGAGCCGAACATGCACCACCCACCACAGTTTTCCCGTTTTGTTTTCATTTTTTTTTTCTCTGACCGTGCATTAACTGCTAGTCTGCTACTTCAAGCTGGAGTTGAAAAGGAGATTCTCGGATATTACTGAAAAGCATCTGTCGAGTGTCGACCACAAGAACCCAAATTTGGAGTCCAACTTCACAAGTTCAAAAAAGAATACAAATGGTTTCAAATCATTTTAGTCAAACAATTTCAAAGGCAGAAAAGAATGAATCCTAGTCAAACTGGGTCCAGTGGATAAACAGTCAAGAACTTGTGGTCAATTGATCAAACTAGTCCCGTGGATAAAAAGTCAAGAACTTGTGGTCAATTGATGGGATGACCGCAAACAACCACGGTGGTTGGAGCCCATCTCAGGGTATGTATATATATATATAGTAAGCGTTATTTAGCTTATTCATGACATCCGATTTATATGATGGATAGTTGATAAATCACATTTTTCTTCTTATTTTTTTCTTAATGAACCTCATCTTTTTTCCTGAATATATATATATATATATATATATATATATATATATATATATATATATATATATATATATATATATATATATATAGACTGAGAGAAGCTGGATTGCCGTAGCGTGAGAAAAAAAAATTAGAAGAAAATTTATTAGTGTGTGATACACCGTCCCCATCGACAAAACAATCAATATGCTACTTATTTGGTTCTGAATTTTGCAGTGAACTAGTGAAGTCTTCAACACGAGGTCAATACATCTTCCATTAAGCAGCTGGTTCAAAGATTAAGACAACTTAGACTGTGGGCCACAAATGGGGGACTCGACTGGTAGGTTTTAGAGCGTGCCAAATGCATGCAAATTGGGTCGAGTCAAAGACTCAAAACAACTTGCATCTAAAATCTCAATGACGAAACAATAGTGCGTCATTGGAATTATTCAATCAAACAATCGCACACACACGCCAATATATGCATACCTCAATGAAATTTCTTCCATGAAATCGACTTGGATTGAAAAGCATAATCTCTCTCTCTCGAATTTCCCTGTCGTTGTCTATCTCTCTGTTGCCAATTATTCAGTCTAGGGAAGGAACGTATGCTCTTAGAATTCCGAGAACATGTGCTCCAAGGAACATTAAGTTCTGGTCCAAAAGATCACGGACGTGATAAGGTCCAACATGTTGGACTTAAAATGGCAACGTTTTTAGCTTAATTATTCTAACATTTGTTCGAACCGTAAATACAAAGAAAGAGAGAGTAGGAGAAGATGAAAGTTTAAAGGCCGATGAGCATAGCATAGCTGGTGGGATTGGTGGGTCGATGAGAGCCGGATTGTCTGGTCGTTGAGGTTCCACAATCTTTTCAAACCTCTACTTTGAATAGTCAATATCCAAAATCTTAGGTAAGGGCAGAGCCAGAAACCTTTTTTTAGGAGGGTGAATAAGTATTGTCAAGGGCCAAACAATATTTTTCAAAATTTTTGCATATATCAAGTTAAAACATTGTAAAAAAATATAAATATAAATGTCCTTTTCAAAATGTGAGGGAAAGAGTGGGAAGGGGGGCCATGGCTCCTGCCAGACCCTTCTTCACCCCTCCCATGGTGTACAGTCAGGGGGCAGAGGGAGGGGGGCCTGCCTAGGCCATGGCCCCGGTGTGCGCAGAAAAAAAAAAAAATTATATTGAAAAAATCAAATTTTTTTAGTTTGGTCAGACCCGTCGCTCCTCTTGGCCCAACCTGCGGATCGTTTGGCCCGCCCCTGAAAAAAATCCTGGCTCTACCCCTGTGTACAGTCGTTCACTTTCCACAAGAAAACAAGAAAAAGAAAACGATCCAACCATCCTTCCCTCTGAATCTGCTGTAACCCGTGGTAAATAGATTCCAATGGAAGCAGCAATTCTCCTTGGAACGTTTGAGTCCCATCACCATCCCATGCGCGGCAATCACTTTCATTAATCTTGCAAACCATGTTTGTTTCAGTTTCCACCTTCTGCCATGGAAAAGTACTCCACCCTTTCCCATGGAACCAAAGCATCAGTTTCATGAAGCCAAAATAGCAGTCAATGGACTGGTTTCCCTACTGAAGAATCTATTAAGGTAGCCGAAAAGGGTTGCGCATGGTCAGGGTATACCCAGACAAAAACAAAAATTCCGTTGATTCGAGAATACTCTAGATTTATATAACTTCAAAATAAAGAGACCAAAATTTGGGTTTGGCACATACAATTAAGTACTGTTGAAGAACGGGCAAAGGGCAGGGTACCCGGTGGATATTTGACAGCTCTTTGGGCCGGGTTAGTGTGAGATATCGGCAGTATATATATATATATATATATATATATATATATATATATATATATATATATATATATATATATATATATATATATATATATATATATATATATATGAGTGATTGGAGATACTAGACTGCTACTTGGGTAAGGGATAAAAATAAGACCTCTTAAATTCATGCTAAGAAGTACTTTAAACAAAATGTGAACCTTCTAATGTGTTTATAAACACTAGTTTAAGGTAAAGCATGCTTTAGTTGAATTTATTTTTGTAAAATAATGGAATTTTATACTATCAAAATTTTGATGTTATAAGAGCCATTCATTTTTTATTATTCAAAAACATTATTCAAGTAAGAAAACAACTAACTTAATATATGCTTCTCATCAAATCACTCTTAAGATCATATCCATAATGTTAGATTGTAAAAAGAAATATTTTAATAGGTCTGGTCTGGTGTGTGTATATATATATCCATCGGGACACGCTAGCAGTTGGCTCATGCAGAAACTCTTGATACATCACCATTAACTTTCTTAAAAACTCTTTGAGTGTCGCTGATGGCTCTCTTAGAAATGCATGGCATGCTGCCAAGGGTCTGAAACATTAAAATATAAAAAGTTAATTAAGGTTTTAAAGTTGATAGTTGGACGCAACATGATAACTATGTGGACCGGGGTTAGGCCGTGGGCAAGGGGTTTGGGCCAGCCTAAGCCCATCTTTGTCAAGCTTTGGGCCCGGCCCGGCCCAATGCCAACTTTTGTTGTCACTGGTTGAGCCACACATGAGCTGCTGTTGGCAACTGCTCACACCAACCAATGGCGGAGCCAGAAATTTTCGGCAATGGGGCACGGTCATAGAAATTCTCATTTATGATAAGACACAACATATATAAATAAGTAAATAATTGTAAGAAATCTATGTAAAAAAAAAACAAATTTGTTGCTGGTGTGGGCAACTGCCTATATGTAGCTACGCTACTGACGCCAACTCCTAATGTTTTTGTATTTTCACAATAACATCATCAATTACTTGCTCCGTTATATGTATGAGTTCCTCTTTGGACGTGAAAACCTGTGAATCCAAAAATTTGTTATAGCTCCGCCATTGACTGCTGCCTACTTAAAAAATAAGCTCGTTGATGATTGAATAAGTTTATGGATCAGATTGAGATTATATTCCAGTTAATTTGCAACTTAAGCTTAATTATGGTGATGATATTAAGACAAGAGGCTTAATGACACAAATTCATGAATAATGGTATATATGAATGTGCCAACCTTCCATTTTGCAGCTTGAGCTTTCTCATGGTGTTGCCATGGTTAAAGGGCTGAAATTGAGAACCTGTAAGATTTACCATTAATTTATTCTTGCTAAAATCGTCAATGGAGTCACTAATTTCATTGCCACTAAAACGAAGAATTCTTTTGGTTATATATGTTAGTTAAGGTGCATAATGCATAGTCCATCAAGATCCACGACACGAGCAAAAATACTTAGTCTTCTGGTCGCCCCTTTTCAAATGAATGTCACATTTTGTCAACTCTCACATGCCTATGCTCGTCTGGTTGTTTAAAAGTCTCTTATCTAGACGGCCGCCTTAAATGAACGACCAAACTATGCCTCATAAACCTTTCTGTGGTTGGTGCTTGTCATATTGCATTTTTATTAGTTTTACATTCTACATATTTTGCACAAAATATATTTTTATTTTGGTATTTCAGTCGGCCTTGTTACTCCTAAGAAATGGGGTTCGCTAGCATCTAATGTACAAGTCCATCTCAAATTTTTTCTGTTTTTTATCCATCTCAGATTTTTTTTTTCATTGTTTTCTACTTAAGCATATATATGAGAAATTGGTAGGTACTGGACCCTTTAGTGTTAAACACATAAAAAATCATATTACTTTGTCCATCTTTTGGATAGTTGAGAGAAAAAACAAAGAAAAAAATAAGACATGATAATTTAGTCATATAATACTAACAATTTTTTATCTTTGTTTTTCTCTAAACCACACACACACACACACACACACATATATATATATATATATATATATTCTCTAAATAACAGATGTCAAGGGCTTGGCTAGAAAAGCACTGATAGCTTTTTGCTCTGCAAGACTGCAACATGCTACAAAAATGAGAAATAATTTCTCTAGGTTCTCTTTCTAAGAGGAGCGTGCATATTGTTACGTTTTTTTTGTCAAAAACTTGTGAAGATAGCAGCCCAATTGAAGAAGACATTTTGAAAGACAATTTTCTCATATATATATATATATATATATATATATATATATATATATATATATATATATATATATATATATATATATATATATATATATATATATATATATATATATATAGAGAGAGAGAGAGAGAGAGAGAGAGAGAGAGAGAGAGTCTAAGGGCTATGACTGCTGGAAGCTTATGCAAGTGGGAAGTTAAAACTGGGCCCTGCATTTTAATGTCCACATTGATGATCAGCTGGATTTTGACTTGTTCAATGCGACGTTTTCCAATTTACGAATGAAGAAAAGACCTTCGTATTTGAATCTGATTTTCCAATTTACGAATCAAATCTGATCTAAACCGAGTTTTATGTTTACGTATTCGCATTGCTACGATCCTAATTTTGGTGTTGCTTGAGGTTCTGAATTCTTTCAGGGCTCGTTTGATGCACAAGAAGAATTTAACAAAATAAATTTACCATAGTAAATTTTTCTAAAAAAATTTACAAGATGAAATTTCTCTCTCTTTCAATTTGAGGTCATGTTTGATGCACAAGAAGAATTTAACGTGATAAATTTAACTTTGTTTGATGCACAAGAAAAATTTAATGTGATAAATTTAAAGATGTTTGATGTACATGAAGAATTTAACGTGGTAAATGTTGTTTAGTAGAGTATAAAACATTCCAACACATGAGAAATACATGGATAATTTTATTTAGTTGATTTAAATACAATACATTTACATTGCCATTGCCAGTGACTCACATAGTTCATAGGCCAAGCCTGCCCATTGCCAGAATCCCAGCACACCATGCCAGTGACTCACATAGTTCAAAAAAATGTCAATCAAACCACAATATGATTAAACTTTCGATGCCTCGGGCTCTAAGAGAAAATTCATTGACTGAAGATACAGGTCCTAGTTAGACTGACTACAGCTCCCGGAATACGAACTTCAAAGGCAACTGATCCAATTTAGATGATGCAAGATCCAAGGCATCATAATCTGGCGTAAGCCTCACATATGCTTTCTTTGTTCCGTCAGGCCTGTATAGTGACTCAAAGAGAAGGCATACAATTCAGACAAGCTTTCACCAGTTACAATAACCACAAATGTAGCAATTAGAACAATGAGATGAGAGAAAATGGAGGCACTGGTAAAGCATATCACCTGACCAACGTGTTGACCTTCTTGGCTTGAATATCATACATTCTCTTTAACAGCTGCCTTAATCTTCTTTTTATCTGCCCTGACTTCACGGCTTTTGCTGCCTGGCCTGAGCCTTCGCATCAGGTTTCTTAGCAGGAGCTGTAGGCAGAAATTCCAAATTACCAGCAAGGAACATGAAGTAGAGAGGGAGACAAGCTATACTACAAACTTAAACTACAATATGTAGTGTAAAGAAATGAATTGCACATCAACTGAAAACAACGTGGACATACTTTTTGCAGGAGCAATTCTACCGCAAATTGGCTACATCAGAAGTGCTACCTGCAAAAGGGCAACAGGTTAAGATGACAACAAATTATAAACATAAGATCAGACCACAAATTCCTAGTGAGAAAAATCAGACAACGAGAGCAAGAGAGACAGGGAGACAATGAGAGCAAGAGAGATAGCGAGGAGCAAGAGAAGCAATAGCAAGAGAGAAAGGGAGACAACGAGAGCAAGAGAGAGAGAAAAAAAATTTGGGTGTTTCTTGAGCGGAGCGGCGACTGTGGCGTTGGCGAACCTCCAAATATGTCGCAAGAGAGAAAGGGAGACAACGAGAGCAAGAGAGACAGAGAACAAATTTGGGCATTTCTTGAGCGGAGCTGAGACAACGAAACCTTACTTGAGCGGCGACTGTGGCGTCGGCGAACCGGCGGAGAAGCAGAACGGCGGCGGTGAGAACGGCGACGGCGAGACGCCTCTGGTGCGACGGTGAGAAGGCAGGGAGGAGGTTCGAGGTGAAATGAGGTAAAAAGAAGGGCCGTGACCTCTCTCCTTTTTACTGGTGAAATTTCACTCTATTTGAAACGTTTTTAGTCAACCGCTCCAAACGAACCCTCAGTCTCTCAAGATTTTGAGAAGTACGTAAAAGTAAAAGTAAAATTAGGGCCGTGACCTCACGTAAGTACGTCACCCGCAAGAAGATAAGCACCAGAGGCTTTGGTTTTCTCTCTTCCACAGAAAAAAAAGGAAAAGGACAAATGCATGTTTTGAATGATTTATAGAAAGAGAGAGAGAGAGAGAGAGAGAGAGAGAGAGAGAGAGAGAGAGAGAGCGTAAGGAGAGGGGGAAGATGCTGGGGCCATTAAATAGAAGCAGGTCGCTGGAATTATATGCAACTGCCGCCAGCAGCCTTTTCTCCGTATCTGCTGATCTTCTTTCCCTTGGAAACCACCATGTCTGTCACTCGTTAATCTCCACTGTCGATCGAGCTCAGTATGTCTTCCCGTTCATATTCTGCGTTTTTCTTCCCTTCTGATTGCTAGATTTTGTGTTACTTGTGCATGCTTTCTCATGAGGTCTGCTAGAGAGAGCGCGAGCGAGAGCGAGAGATTGTTTGGTTCTGATCTCATGAGGAGAGCTCGGGCTACTGGTGACAAATTTGGAGTCCATGGATGACCACAGTGTTACTCAAGGCAGAAAAGCCCATGGTTGAGCAGTATGAGTTGCGTTGTGTGTGAGTGTGTCTGAGTGAGAGAGAGGGAGAGATAGAGTTTCCTGTGGTTGTAGAGAAAACCCCAACTAGCTTAGAACCAGTAGAACCCTGAGGATCGATGGTGCAGTATTCGAGCCTCTAAACCAGTTCAAGCTATCCCAAGTTGGTCCTTGTGTGACCACAATGTGTTCAATTTAGCAAGAGAGAAAGAGGTTTTCTGAATTGTTTTTGTGTTCCTAAAAAGAATCCACGCCTTTCTTCTCTTTTTCTGAGGTTGATGATTTGGAAGATCCTCATGAAGAAAGCTGATACGGTAGAGCAGACCATGAATCACAAGCATGCCGTTCCAGATGATGGGCACGCATGGAAGAAGTACGGGCAGAAATTCATAAAAAGAATAGCCATGAACAGGTAACTAAATTTTTCAGCAAAAATGAAGAGAAGTTTGAATCAGATGTATAAGAATGCCACCAAACAGTGAGATAATTGGGGGCCATGTATTGCACCAAAGCACTGACTGGCAGTTTTCTGTAATTGACAAACTGCTTGCCTTCCTTCTTCAATTAGATCTTCACTTTTAAAACCTTGGGTTTCTGTTAGATACCCAGCTTTCTGAGCTCTTGATTCTTGGAAGCCACAGTGATAAGAAGCTGCCAAATGAATAGCACCCAAGTTTTAAATGACTTTTCTCAATGTGGCAGGAGCTACTTTAGGTGCCAGAAGGCCAACTGTAAGGCCAAGAAGAGAGCAGACTGGAGTACTTGTCAATCATCTGTCGAAGTTCTTTATGACGGAGAACACAGCCATCCACCTCCAAATTCTTCAGCTGCCGCTGCTGATTCTATCTCTGGCAGTTCATCAGCTAGTAGAATGAACCAGTACAACTTGCTAAACCAAGTCTTTGGAAACGGTTCTCCCTCTGATCCCCAGCCTTAGGTTCATCAGCAAGATGTGTATATGGTTATCTTTCTGTTATTTTTTACCCTATAAACATGTAGCTGTTAGTAGTACTTCATATGAAGACACCAGAAGAAGAGATATATTTCCAGATGTTAGGTTCATAAAGTTAACAACTGGTCTTTCTTTATTTTTCTGAAAAAATTTAAAATTCCTTTTTTCTCTGTAGCGAAGGCACTACGCCCATGTTGTAATTCAATTGTTCGCAAATAATAGACCACATATCACGGTTTTGCTTTTTGGTACATTAAAGAAGGAAAATGCAGGAAAAGAAGTCAGTTTCATCATCAATTTAGAAAAAGCAAGTCAAAGGAAAGTTAAAGAGTGTGTCTGCCGAAGTTGAAGTTTCATGCTTATTTAGCAAAGGAATAGGAATTATCTTTTAAAAAATTTATTGTCATCTTTCACGAGGGGAAATGACCATCTTTCTTCTGGCCCCTCTCCGTCGAATTGGGTCCCACACTTCTTGGGGGCCCCATCTGAGTTATTAAAGCTGCCGGTTATCTTGTCCTTCTCGGTCAAGGCTGCGGTGTTGGTGTTTATTTTAGCAAGTAGTGAGAGAGACTGGTAGTTAGCCGCTCACTGTTTGTTCAACCATATTAATTTTTCAAATCACTTGATTAACTATGCAGAGTGGATAAATATATATATAATATAACTCCTATTCCTTTGCTAAATAAGCATGAAACTTCAACTTCCTCAAATCACCTTGGATTTGAGATCTGCAGAGTACCTTGATCAATAAAGGTTGTACTGACGTTTTATTACAAACATCAGTAAAATTAGTGTCGCTAATCTAGGATACCATATCACAAGTCATTCAATATTGGACCAGCGTTTTTGCTATCCCTACGTATCTACCCTAAAGAATGTTGAACATATGATGGCAGCATTCCTTTAGGATGATGGTGACAATGACCATGATATTCATTTAATGGCTTGGAGCAGTCTTTGTAGACCCATTGTTGAGAGGAGTGCTAACCTCAAGGACTTAAAAGAGATGAAGATAGTCTAGCATCTCAAGCCTTGAGAGTTAAGATTGAGGAGGAAGAACACAATCAAAAGTAACTTCTCTCTAACTAAGGATGACTTGAATCAGATATCCGACCAAACCGTTCTAAAAAAATAGGATTTGAAAAGAAATTTTATATCTGATTAAAAAATTAGATCGGATTCGGATTTAAGCAATGTCATCCGATCGGGTTCAAATTTCGATATACAAGACTATCTGATCAAATTCAGATTCAGATTCTGCTCGGGATTCAGTTTTAATTAAATATCATATATCGAGTGCTTTTACACTTCAAAAATCAGCAGTTCAAAGTTCGGATTCAGATTCAAGACTTCAGACCATCATATTCAAGTATGTAATATCTGAACAACAAATATAGTTAAAAATATGTCTGATTCGAATCTGATCCATTGACATCCCCAACTCTAACACTTATAGTAAGTTTCATAGTTTGTGGACATGTAAAAGAAAATTCAAGGATTCTTTTTGTTCTGTAGGGAAGGCAGAGTATCTGTAAAAACTTGTCTTCGAAGGCAAAAATGCTAGGTTCTGGATTGAAACTTGGCCGCATGCTATTCTTCATCAAGTGGCTCGTGGTTGCACCAAGGAATGAATGGATGACAAACTGCATATATTGATACCAAAGCACATTAACATTTCAAAGTTGTGGGCATCCGAACAGAGAAGAATCTGCAGGTAAGAGATCATATTCATAGCTTTGACAGAACTTATTTATTTCTAATCATTATGAAGACAATCATTTGAATTTACAAACAAAAGGCCGCGCCTCGTGAAGATCACGTCCTTAGACTTACTCGCCTCCGTTCTTTGATGCAACCAAGGGTGATGCAGGAGCGAACGCGAAAGAGATCCAGATCAAACTCTCATATACTGAGTTTTTATTTATTGTTTTCTTTTAGTTTGGATCCAGATGGAGGGATCCGCTTTACCGGTCTTGGGTTTTCTGTTGAATGAAACCCTAATTGTCTTTGGTGTTTTTCTTTGTTTTTTTATCATTGTTCTTAATTCATTGTCACAAAAAAATGTAGACGGGTATTAAACGGCGAAGAAAAAAACGGGTATAATACAGCAAAATTTTATATCTCGAGAATAAAACGGGAAAAGTTCGGTAATTTTTTTAAAAAAATTAAACATTTAATACATCTTAAAAATGATAAAAAATAATAATTAATAAAAAACAGTAAAAACGGGAAAATAACTGCAAAAACGGGAAAATAATGTATAATACGGGTATTATATGGGTATTAAACGGGTGTTAAACATGTTTTTTGTTTTTTGATGTTTAAAAAAAAAAACAGAAATAATATGGGTATTATACGGTAGAAGTGTTTTTGACGTTAAATACGCATTTAAAAAAAAAAAAACGGCATATTTTGTGACAATTCACTTCTTATTATATTCTTGTTGTTTGAATCGTCCTCTTCTCCGCTGCAGAAAAAGGGACATCAATGCCACTAAAATACTCAATCTAACTCCATCTGTTTGTGTGGGTAGTCTCTTGTTCATATCTATGGGTAGGATTTCTAAAATGGAACGATCCAGGCATCCTGAAGAGTTAATTCAGGATTAAAACTTTTGGTTTTACTGTCTACTGGACAATCATTTTCTGTATTCCACTCTTTTCCTACGGCTTTTATTTTTTGTAGAACTTTCTTTTATCAATGAAAATTCCCCGCATGTTTCTTTAGAGAAGGATTTTTTATATTGAGGGTCATAAGCTTCTAGTGAGTTAACAAATTTTCAATTGGCCTTGGGGCAGTAATCGAGGTCTTGTGGGGCTGTCATATGTAATTGGACCGAGGTCGACCTAGGTCTAGTATGTGAATTTACGTTTTCAGATTGGGTTTCATGGGGCATACGCCGCACGGAGACCCCATATGTCTCTGCTCCTAGTTCATGGTACATTTAGCAGCAGTTTATGGTGCTTTTAGTGATGGACAGAGGTGGAGCCACATATTGGCTGCCCACACCAGCCCTTCAATGTTTCTTTATTTTTATATTTACATTTTCAGTTATTTGTTCTGTTATATACATAGTGTCTTTTTACATATAAAAATATGTGAATAGGCTTTTAATTTTTAGCCATCTAATAACATCCACCACCGGAAAAATTCAGATCCTTCTATTTCTTGAAATTTCAGAGGGCCGGGTTGTGGCCCCTACCAGCCCCCGTTGGACTTCCTCTTGAGAAGGCTTGAATCTGCTTTGAGATACCACCTGAACACTATACACCAAGACCTGTTTGGTAAGTATTGTTGGGAACAACAATGAAGTTATATTCTCTGTCACGCGTTAAAGAGGTATAGCATGGCTGGTCGAGCATGAGGGACATAATGGGTATGCCTCTTGTTCGATTTGATTCCCATAACCTTACTCTCCTGATGGCATTGAGAGCTGGGCTAAGGAGTTCTATTCAGTAGTTTTAGGACTGTACCAAACCCATTGATATCCCCCATTGTTTGATCATTTTTTGGTCAATTTGGTCATGTTTCCTAAGGTTTTTGAATGTAAACATGTTTGGATCCTTATATTTTACTTATTAAGAGGCAAGCGATCTCTGAGAATACAAGTAGATTTTAGAGCTAATCTGAGTCTAGAGGTTCACAGGCATCGGATCAGTTTTGAGGTCTATGTAACTTACTTTGGGACACCAGTGTAGCCAGTACAAAAATTATAACCATGTGGAGACGTTCGTATTGTTCCAAAGCTTAGTAATCAGTAATGATGTGATACTTCATGTTTATGTATATCAATAAGATTTTATGACTTCCAAAATCTTAGAGATTTTGTATATTTGGATTTTATCCTTATAAAATTATATTTTCAAATCAAAATAAATTAATCTAGAAACAAATTTCTCACGTTTTGAGTCAAGCAGATTGAGCCGATATGGTTAAGAACCAAAAAGTAAATATATAGTGTGTTCATAACATATGTTCTTATAATATATTATTTAGAAACATTTACGTTTTTGTTGTATCAAATGGGATGTGGTTATGGATATTATTCTTAGTTCCCATAAAAATTCAACATAGTAATGCAATGTTTCTTGGAATAAAAACATTGAATTTTTAAGACATGAAAATGTGTTCGTTGTAGAAATAACAAACATTGCATTAAAACATGAACATGCATTCCAAGAACATAATATTCTTCTTACCAAACACTAAGACTTCTTAGTGGATGAGCAGACCACTTTGACCTAGTTGGATTCCTTCTTCTAAGAGTGTTCCTTGGCTTTGACAAATGTTTAAATGTACTAGTAGAACACTCTGTCTTTGATAGTACAGTGCAAAAGTTGTACTCACAATACATATTTTAGTCAACTTTTTATCTTTTTTTTTTAAATCCCAATACCACTTCTTCTGAAAATCACAGTCTCACCTACTGAGGTAGGGTAGGACCCAAAGGGAAAAAAAAAAAGAAATTAGGTGACAAGTTGTCCTAGATAAGGCATATTGGACAAAATGTCCTTTGACACCCCATTTCAGCATCTCAAACAACTGATGAGACTTTAACTTGGCATATTGGACAAAATGTCCCTTGACACCCCATTTCAGCATCTCAAACAACTGATTAGACTTTAACTTGGCAACCTATGGGTATCTTGGGCTGTCTCATGCTAAGTCACACGGGCAGCACCCATGAGGGTGCGGCCCAACTCGGTCGCACCCCAACTCGGTCAAACCGAATCGGGTGCTGCTGACCATGCCCGTTGTTCTTTTTTCTTGTTTTTTTTTTCTTTTTTTTTATCTATCTATCTTTCTTTTTTTTTTTCAAACCCGTTGTGCTTTTCTCTTGTTTTTTTTTTTATTTTTTTCCCTTTTCTTATATTTCTTTCGTTTTTTCCCTCATCTCTCTCTCCCTTTATCTTATTTAATAAAACTTTGAATTTGTATGACACTAAGAAAACATTGATAAAAAAAAGATTAAAAATATAGACAAATAAAATTACTTATATAACAAATAACATATATGTATATATATATATATGTGTGTGTGTGCTCTCGCCACACCCACACCTCATCTTTTTTGAAACTTGCCGCATCTCGCACTGGCACCGGCACCCCGCACCCTACACCCATGTGACATAGGTCTCATGAGCTCCACCCATTTCACATGGCTAGGGTAAGTGGCTCGTACAGAGCCGGTTGCTCGTTTGAGTGACATGGGCATCAATCCCTTGTGCAAGCCTATGCAGCCTTGGACCTTGCGGGTGAAGGAAAAGGGGAGGAAGCTCTGGACCTTCATCAAAAGTCGACAAAAATAATGAATAAATAAAAAAAGAGACTAGCATGTCACCAGATCCACTCCCCTAGCATGTCACCAGATCCACTCCCTGCTTAGACTTCAAATACTGAGATAAAAAGAATTTCGTATTTCAATATTGACTTTCCAAACAAGGATATAAGCAAGGAATCAAACAATTTACTTCGTATGCTGCAAACATAGACACTCATTCCTAAACCAATAAAGAACACCGCAGAACCTTGCACTCTGAGCTATTCCATGGTGTTGTCCTCTTCAAATGGCGCAGCCAATGTTCGTATGGCGTTGTCTCTTTCAAGGAGCAGGCACCTTGGAGTTGTTGTAATCAGTAAAGAAGCAAAATAGAGCACTAATGGAGGATGTCAGGTTCTCCACTCTGAGGCCACCATTTCTATTTAAGTTCTTAACTTTGAATTAGATATCAGTAGATCTTTTTAGTGAGCAGCTAACATTGGCAGTTCATCAGATCTTTTAGAAGGATAATCTGGAATCTCCACTGTCACTTGCAGTGGATCTAAGGAATCAACCACATCCCTCATCAATGGCCGCGCCTTTGGGTTCTGGTTCAGACAGTGGTAGGCCAGAATTGCTGCCTTATGCACACTCCTGACTGGGTAGTCCCCTCCCAGTCTTGGGTCTATGATCCCCAGAAGACGCCTTCTCTCTCTCAAGAGCGGCCGGGCCCAATCAGCTAAACTCTGTTCTCTGCTAGGCCGGCTCTTGTCGACCGACCGTCGACCGGTGAGCAGTTCCAGCAGAACAACACCATAGCTATAAACATCACTTTCGGCAGTAAGATGACCTACTCAAGATGTGGCTTTGTCAGTAGTGGTTCTTAGTGCATGTTATTGTACAAGTGAAACCAGGCAGCATCACCAAGGGAACTACAGAAAAAAAAAACGGAGTAGATTCCAAGACTGAAACTACAAAGTATTTCGACAAAGAAACCTTTAACAAGATTGCCGATTGACATAAGCATGTCTGACTATCCTCTTACTGTAACATGTAAAGAATATGTGACATGGTATAGCATGTGCCTGGAACAGAATTTATAACATAAAGCAGTTCAACTGTGACAGAAGCAAAGCTACTAGTTCAAGTTTTAGACTTTTGGTCACCCATCCGGTTTGAGACCAATTTCAAGCTTTTGAATTGAGGCCAAGACTTGAGAGAGAAAATGACAGGCAAGAAAATGGCATGGTTGGGACTTGATCCTGCTTCAACTTGATATCCCTCACATTCCCCTCCTGCTATCTACTCATCACTTGTGTCCAAAACATCCGATGCAGAAGAACAGAGTGACAAATTACTTCCAGTATTACAACTTGGTTGAACTCCATGTTTATTTGCGTGTATTATGTTTTCCTGTCATTAAGGAGGCCATAGACAAACTATTTTATTGGAATTGTATCAGAGAGAAGGACAAATGGCAGGAGATGCTGCCCGGAATTTATGGTAGCATCAAAAAATGCAATCACACCCCGAAGAATATTGAACTTGTTGAAACCTGGGGTACGATAAGTTTAGCAACCTCTATTGAGCTCATTTGTTCAGACCCAAAAATAGATTAGCTGTAGGTAGATCAAAGCTACCATGATGTCAGTTACATTACAGAAGGTTTGCAGAACAATGAAGCAATTTCACCAAACTTGTCATCAAAATTAATGGCATACTAAGTCATGAGGCATAAAAAGAGGAAAAAGTGCCATTAAAGTTGATAAGTAATGGTATAAGAATACCTGTCCTCACGTATTCGGGAGCAGCATAACCATAAGTGCCCATGACTCGAGTAGAAACATGCGATTTATCACCAACTGGTCCATCTTTCGCAAGTCCTAAGTCTGACAACTTTGCATTGTATTCCTGAAGCACCATCACTTTTATGGATGTCATTATGGCTCACAGTCACAGGAAACAACATGAACCTCCTTGTTCAAAAGTTTATCTAAAAGAACACTAAAACAGAAGATGCAAAGCACTGACCATGTCCAGCAAGATATTTGATGTCTTAAAATCGCGAAATATAACTGGTTTTTCGGATTCATGGAGGAAGGCAAGACCTCTTGCGGCTCCCAAAGCAATCTTCATCCTGGCTGCCCAGGAAAGCGGAACCAAAAACCCTGCAGTTATGACAGAAGCGATCAGACTAGGTGTAAAAAATTCTACTTGCTGTAAATCCAGCAATTTGTGTGTAGAAACGTTATAAAGAAAATCGTCGGTGATCACAAGAGCTAGAAATGGTAAGTGAAGGTGTTATATGGTCATCATAACAAATACTCTGTAATAGGAGTGTTCAGGAACATGTAATATTCGTGGCAACATCAACAGAAGCTGGTATTTCTGTAGCCCTGAAGAAAAATAATCCAATCTACTTGGTCTGTTTAAACTATCTCCACCATAAGGAATTAGAAAATCATGTTGGTAGGTGATCAGGTAACAATATAGATCGAGCAGAGACTGTGCTGTAAAGGGAATTTCTCTTCCTAGTTTAAGTTCAGAATTTCAGCTTTTACAGAAAGAACATCCTAATTCTGCGCAACAAATTGAGATAAAAGAGCTAGGCAAATGATGGCAATTACTTGAAAATAAGCTATTTTCGACACTTCCACGAGCCATGTACTCATAAATCAATACTCTGTGATCGTCCTCACAGCAGTAGCCAATAAGTTTCACCAAATTTGGGTGTGAAAACTGCCCCAGAAATATGACCTCTGCCTGCAACTCAAAAGAAAATCTGCACTTCAATACAGTTAGAAACATAGGCAGACTTGGAAGATGAAAAAAATAGCATAAAAACGTACCAGCCATTCTCTATGGCCCTGAAAACTTTTCTCCCCATCATGAACCTTCACAGCAACATCCAGTGGCTCAAGCCCCTCCCTCGTGCCCTTCGGGATAGATCCTCTGTACACACTCCCAAATCCTCCTTCACCCAAAACCCGATCTCGCTTAAAATTTGCAGTGATATTCTTCAGCTCAATGAATGTGAACACAATCAAAGGGTTAGCCGCTGAGTTTTTACGCAAATCTTCAACTTCTTGCGGATTGGTTGGGTATTTCTCGTCATCCTTCTCACCTGTCTCCTGCGGTGAACTCTTTATTGTTGGAGATTCTGCAAACAGGAAGGTTCTTCAAGTTACTTGAGGCAGATGTGTATTATACAAAGAAAAAGGCAATCACAAACCCTCATTTTCCTCCTGACACAGTATAACTTCAAAGCTCAAAACTTACATCCACTACCAGGGTCAGATCTTAGTTCTTTCTTCTTTTCAAGAGTTATACATAACTGAATTTTGTTCAAAAACGAGCGACCACGCTGCTGCAACTTAATTAACCAAAGGAGAAAGCAAAGACTGGTTAAGGAGCTAGATATGACGATAGGACAGGCATGAGAAAAAGAGGTCTGGAGCTCACAAGGATTGCAGAAGAAGAAAAGAGGAAAGGTCACTAGAACAACTGAAACTTTCAACTTGTTTCATTAAAAGGTATATTAGACAAAAACAAACTGCCGGAAAATAAAAACTAAAAAACCGAATTCAAGCTGATTAGAACCAAAAGGGAGGAACAAGGTCCAAAGGAAAAAAAAGGACCAGAAAGACTGAAACTCTAACTTGTCACAGTCCAACGCATATTAGACAAAACAAACTGCCAAAAACATCAGAAAAGAACAAAAAAATCAAAATCAAACTAAAACCAGAAAGAGAAAAAAGAAAGAACAAGAAGAATAGCTCACCTGATTTTGGATTAGAAGGTGCACCCCAAAGATAAGAATTCAACCCAGAAAAACAGTTTCCCATCAAGAAAGAGAAAGAAAAAAAAAAAAAAAAAGCAAACCACCGAACACTCTCAAGAACTCGTTACAGATCCTCACTCCCCTAGTCCCTGTTTTTCCTTTTCTTTTGGTGAATACTTCAACCCCACCAACGTCGTCTTTTACACCAAGCATGCAATTCTTTCTCCTCAACTGAAATCTCGAGCCATCAGGAGAACACCACTTGTATAACTCACTAAAGGACTCTGAGACAGTGCGTTGGTTGCGTTTCGCATCTAGCAGGAAATAATGATCGTGGCAATGGATATGCGTCATACATTCACAAGACCGCGAGGAATCAATAACCTCCGCTGGCCTTCGTTCAATATGAGTACCGACGTCAAAAGTAGTAGAAGATAAATGACTTGTAAAGGAAAGAAGATGGGAAAGGAAAAGAGAGAGATTGTCTTCCGTAGAACAATTTTCCACGGCAAATTTTGAATGTTCCAACCTTCGTCATTTGCAGATCCGACTTTAAAATTGAAGTCTTGCTTTTCCTAATGAACTTTTCGGGATTCTTCTTGGGAAAAATTCATTTTTTTGGATAAAAGAAATTAATGGATCTTGATATTAATGTTTTATCTCTGGTCATCGTGAAGGAGAGACATCGACTCCTACAACTAGGAATCGCCAACTAGCATTTGGGTCGAGATTCTGGTCACTTCCAATTATATGAATTGCTATTTGGATTAAGATCTAGGATTCAAATTATTATATTTGTATAATTCATAAAATAAATTGATTAAGTAAATATAAAGATCATGTAAACTGATTATAAGCAGTTAAATTAGTTTGAATGATTGTTCATAAAATGTCACATATAAAATTACCTTTTAGAAAAGTGAATAATACATATTTTTGAACTTTGAAAAATTAATTTTACATGTCACCCGATGTAAGTTCTTAGATAATTTACAACTGTTTTATACATAAAAGCTTAAAGTATGTGATTTGATTATTAAGTTAGTTGGTGGTTCATAAAATATACAAAATCATTTTTAAAAAAATAAATTATACTTTTGTCATCTATATTTTTAGAAAAAAAATATAAATGACAACAATGAAGCATCAACAAAGTTGTTCAAAGGCTCACAATCAGTTTACATAGGTTTTAAATTTGCTAAGGTCGTGTTTTCTTAATAAGCAGACTAGATAAATATCACACTATGTAATTCCTAACTTGTGCAATAGTTTACAAAATATTATGGGCAACTTTCTTTTTCTAAAACAAATTATAGCTGGTGCTTTCACTTTCAAATGTAATTTTACATGTGAAACATTAGAAATCGTACATCATTCAAATTTGATGGAAATTTACAGGTCACAATTAATCTATATACTCCTTATTTCTACTATTTTTTAAAACTTTTTAACCACCCACAAGAAAAGATCTCTCAACTCGGAAGGCATGCATGCTTAAGACTAAGATGCTTAAGTTGGTTTTGAAATCAAATTGTGTTTTGAGGGATTCAAAAAAACTGGGCCGGATCACATCACATCAATTTAGTTTCATTTATTAGTGAAGCAATTAAAGATTCAATGTATATATACATATATAAGAAAATTGAACAATGATTTTAGCTTGTTAAAGTCACCCAGCTATCTAATAAGGACTATCTGACTTATTATAATGAACAATTAAGAGAAAGAGAAAAAGAAAAAGTTGATAAACATTTTAATCATTTAGTATCAGTTTTTATCTTTTTCTCCATGTTTTTGTCCCAATCATCCATCAACATTAAATGAACAATCCTGATTACTGAATAACTTTGAATAACTAAAGTCGCCATTGACTCACTATATATATATATATATATATATATCAATTAAAAAAAGACAGAGTAAAATGTAATAAGTATTTTCGCCATCTATTATTAAATCACACATTTTTTTCTCTACTTATACATATTTATGTGTATACGTGTGTGTGTGTGTAATATATATATATATATATATATATATATATATATATATATATATATATATATATATATATATATATATATATATATATATATATATATATATATATATAAACTTCCACTTTCTACACATTTGGTGAAGAAAGCATGACTTTCTTAAGTAGCGTATGGATGACTCCCAAAAAACAAAGTATTTTGTGAAATTCAAGTTTTGAGAAAAAAATAATTTTTCTGGCTCACTTATTTGAGTGAAGGGATGAGGGGGGATCAAAACTCCCAATTTTCTTTGTAGAACCCAGGAGGAGAAAGGTTTTCCAAACAAGCCCCTTCGACTTCGATTGGAAGGAAGGCGTCGTTTGGGCTGCAAGAATACTGTTTTCCCATGGAAAACTAAACCAGTATTGGCGAAGGACCCTTTTTCCTATTCAGTTGTCAATCAATTTCCATGGAAATGATTGGCAAAATGTTTCCACGCTCGGAAAATGACAGACATGACATGAACAGAATCTGTGTGCTAAAACCCTCGAAACAAGCATGCCCCATGACAATTCCATGAAGATATTTCGGAGGTGGTTGATATCAGTATTGCAATTTACAAGAAACTTCTTTTTATTATTATTATATGATATAATAATATGATACGTACCCAGCAGGCCATACTGGTGCAACTTGATGTTGTATTCGTCAGGGGCGCAGCCAGGACTTTTTTTAGGGGCGGGCAAAACGATCAGCAGGTCGGGCCAAACTAAAAAATTTGATTTTTTCAATATAATTTTTTTTTCTTGAGCTCACTCGGGCCATGGCCCATGACCCCCCGTACTCGTCATAAAAGCTCGAATTTGGAACCATACGTCACCATGCAAATTTCACAGACATGATGTCAACAATGGCCCAACAACCATCCATCAAATGCATGGTTATGTCATGTTGATGTCAGACTCTTTGTTTCATTTCATATTAGTTTCTTCTTTATTTTTATACTCCAATTTTTAGGATAATTTTTTAACTTTTTAAAAGTTTTACTATATTTTCACTTATTTCCTCAAGCTGGTCATCTTACAGCAGAGAAAAACATTGCCGTTTAAAATGGAAATATGATATTTATGACTATGGTTCAAACAAGATCCCAAACCCAACTTGACTGTGCTAGACAAATGTTATTCACATTTCATGCAAGAGCATACATGATCTTAACTTTTCAAGAATGGTGTACATTCACTTTTTTTTCTAATTCATAAGGGGCCGATTGGCAAGAGGAACATGTGTAAGTATTCTATAAATCTATCTTAAATATTGGGGCAGATTCGTAAACCACTTGCTCAAATGGATCGTGAAACTGCTCCAAATGAAACACATACATTATTCCTCATAACAAATGGCACCTACATATTCCTATGGTTTCTCCTCACAATGACTATTTAAGAAAATGGAAGACTATACAAACAAGCAAAAGCAAAAGTGTAACATGCTTTTCTTCGCTACTTCCACTAACATTAAAGGATCAATGAAATTAGGGATGTCAATAGAACTGATTTTGATCAGAATATCCAATGACATTGCTTAGATATCAAAAAAGAAAAAATGGAACATCTGATTGAGAAATCGAACTTTAGTTAGACTTAAGAAATGACTTCTGATCAGTATCCGGATTCAATTTTAACTAAATATTTGATGTGAAACGGATTTGCCTCCAAATTTGGATTTAGTTTTAAATTAATAATTTTTGTCCAATGTACGTACATTTTGAAAGTCAGTTTTAAATCTATGATAATGCGATTTGGCTTTATATTTAAAGTTTGGATCCAAACTTGGTTGGGGATTTAAAATCCGGATTTAGATTACATGCAAATTTCAAATTTGAAACTTGGATTTGGAAATGATATGTAGGCTTTTTCATTCACATCCAAATCTGGATCTGTGAACGTCCAATAAATCAGATATGATAAAGGTACATCTAATTTAATATGGCGAGCAATTATTGGTCTAGATTCCTTAATTTGTAATTTGTCGGCGATACTTTCCCGGATGAATAATGGCTCGAGGAAACATTTCTTTCATTGGGCAAGCTGGGTTAGACAGTTATGCCAAAATAGCACCACTGGGTGTCCTTCGATTCTACATTGGCTCAAAGAGACAGGTAGCAACATTTTTGTTTCTAATATGAAGAAAAGGGAGTTCAAAGGTGAGACTTGGTTGCACTTCAGATTGTGTAAAACCCCACGGCTAATTTACCTCACCTAACAATTCGGCATCGGATTATAGTCTATATTGTGAAATATTTCAAAGCGATATGTATGTCTTATAGTATCTTTGGTAGACTAATCCGTTGGTGAAAGTCTAGTTATCAGTTTGATTTTTGTGGTCGCTACTCATCTTCACATGTAAATTACAGGTGCAACTCTCAAGTAAGTTCACCTATGTCCTGAAGTAGGCGGAAACCCTCAGATCAGGCAAGGAATGAAAGGGGCTTTAGGTTTTCCGGAGTATCTTTTTCTTCAAAGGAATGCATGTATTAACCAGAAGATGATCCAGACTTGGAAGTATTAACGTAGAACAGTTTGGAAGTCATTTATGATCAAGGCATCAATCATAAATGTTTGGCAATGTTCTTTTGTGGACATGGTCAGCAGTTCTGGTATATGTCAAGGACGCTGGGCCAGACCAACAATAGGATTCAAGCTGTAGATAGGGGAACTGGGCCAAGTCACTGTACATCTTTCAATGAGCCCTGTTGGGCTGTGGCCCGTGACCCCATAGTAAGCATGTTGGGCTGGGACCAGGACTAGTTGTGTTGGTTAGATGAGTTCATATTCAGCATTTTTCAACTATATAAGCGCGGCTGAACCAACCCACTGTCAACTCCCTTCCGGATCAACCCGAGTTCCTATCTTCAGTGGCAGAGCTAGATCTGGGCATGTGGGCCAGCTGCCCCCACAGATCCACTTGTTTTTGAAAGTTGAGGGAGGGCCTACCCAAGAAGGGTCCCGTTTTTTGGGGATCCATTCTGAAAGCTTATGGAAAGAAAATAGCGAGAAGTGTCCTAAATGATTTGTGGTGTTTGAGTCAAATTCAACCATAGAGATCTACAGCGTATATTGATGAAAAAGCAATCTTTAATCACTAAGGGGTAGTTTGATAGCTGGAACATTACGTAAGTGTTTTATGAATCTGCTAAAATTAAAGGCAAATTCATGGAATGCCTGCCAAAGGATACCAAAAAGCATCATATCTCAAGAAAGAACTACCAGTTATACAAAATCGGGCTTCCGAACATTTCTTGAAATGCTAACTTATAAATTAATTCTTGGTAGTTGGAATGTGGTTATTAGATCTAACAACTAGAAACTAATAAATATGTTGTTCCCTGTCAATGAAAATTCAACAACTTAATATCTTTTTGAACAATTGGCCTGAAAACGACGTGCTGGAGAAACATGGAAACAAACAAATTTTTGAATGCATGCGATGGTAGCCAAAGAATGCCATATATGCCGTCGAAACTTCAAACTCCTCTACGTGACCAACATTCAATTCTTTAATTATCTACATGATGCATGCATCTAATTAATGCATATCTACTCATGAAATTCAAAGATAGTTGAACGGTCGCCAGGAATAATTAATGAGAGAGAGAGAGAGAGATTAGTTTTTAACTAGACGAGGATGATTACTTTATAAATTAATCTTAGCAAATTGGGCAATGCGGCGTATGAGATGATGCAAATGCCCCTATAATATTAACTCCCGCAATCTTAAAAGCGTGCTTATGACATTCATGGTGTTCTCCACCAATCTTTTTTAAATAGTGAATTAACAAGACTAGGACATCGAGGCATAGAAAGCTATTTCGGGGAGTCGGTGATCTTCTCAAGATCTGGTGCGAAAGAAAACTTCAGGATTTCCAAACAACTGGCGCATGTAAGCAGTAAATTTCTACTTGCAACGTCATGAGATGAGATCTGCCAAATTGATATCACATCACGAGTTTGATCCCACAGGCATCATAATTCGCAATTTGAAAACGAAGACGGCGGTTTACTGTTCTTATAAAACGGAGAAAAAGTCTGTTCAATTACCGCAGCGTCCCTGCGGGAGAGGGGACAAGAACCTTTTTTCTACCAATTGGGTTTGATCTGCCATTGTACAAGCAGTGATAATCCCTACGTAAGAATCAGGGAAGAATCCTTTTGAGCAGATCTAATTCTACTGTATTCTAACTGCTGAGAGAGACGAATTATTTATCTAAACATAAAAAAAAAACACACGAGTAATGAAACAAACTGCATGTTTATCTTTTCCAACTCTTTGTAATATATGTGATCATAATCCAAACTGCCCAGTTAATTATTTCAAAGTCGCTTTCACATGCACATCTACTTGTGAATTTTATGAAATTTCTATTCGGGCGAGCAATAATTCTCTTGAACTAGGCGTGATTACCTTGCCTACTAAAGATATCCTGTCTAATAAAGAAAGACGGGGCCCAGTGAGTCTGACAATCTAATCCTGAATTGCTCATACACGATTTAGTTCAGATCCAGCTGAATCTCCAACAACTGAAACCAGGCAATTGTAATATAATCAATGTAACACAATGACAATATAATGGATTCGATTTGATTCTTGACATTTATCACTTGAACTAGACATAGAGGGCAGCCAAGCAATTTTCTTTCGTTGCGTTTTTGTACGACAACCAAATTTAAAGCACCTTTTTCGATTTTTTTTGGTGAAATAATTTCTTTTTTTTTTCTTTTACATTGAAAATTTCCAGATTTAAGAATAATTTCAGGTTGGGCATTCATCTAATATAGCCATTATTAAGCCGTATTCATGTTTCTGACAAAGGCAGGAGATCAACCCAGCACCGACAGGTTGGGAAAATAATTTGGCTTGTTTTGTTCTGTATACGCATCGACAAATGAACTAAGAGAATGTTCCTAGATACTGCTATCTTTCTTGTAGCTTCTGTCATATCCTTTCGTTTTGCTTTGTGCGTGCTTCTCTTTTTTTTTTTTCTTTTTCCTTTTTTCTTTCTTCAATCATATCATGGGTGAAATCTTGACTTAGGTACTTTGAGAATATTGGGATCTTGAAGGCATAAACAAACAAATATGCTATCCATGCAAAAAACATAAAATTTCGATTATGCTTAATGTTGAGTAAGTAGCGAAAGCATACTGATGGGACATCACAGAAGTGGAAAAAGACTGAGTGGAGCCTTTAGAGCTTGCAAGGGTTTGACACTAAATCTTTTAGGATGACATATAGGAGATCATATAATTGAATTTTTTCGAACTCATGTGCCTTGGAGACCATAATTCTATTTATAGACTTATGAGGGTCCAAAGGATGGTTTTGTCTATCATAAACCGGGTGTGGATGGTTCCCACACACAATGATCCATGCTAAATGAGATTATACAAATCCAGATTTATTAGATCACCTTAAATTGAGTTTATTTATCCACATAACCTGTAATGTACGATAATCAACTTATATATAGGCCCACTATATAGATTTCTTAGAGATCTCTCTCTTTCTCTCTCGCACAGAGAGAGTTTGTATTCCTTTGTTCTTTCTTTATGTTTTCATTTTTTGTTTTTTTGTATTGTGGTGACATCTTGGCAATGAATTTTCCATTTTATCCTCTCTCCCTCTCTCTCTCTCTTATATATATATATATATATATAACTTTGTAGATATGATTTGGATCATAACTGTTCATAAATATTCTTCAAGAGGACTTCATATATCCACTTTTTAAATTTTTGAAGAACGGGTCGAGGATTAAACGACTTCTGCGGCAACCCAGATGGGGATCTCCCCTAAATTTTATTAGCAAAATGAATCTGTAGAAAAGGACATAGAAATAGGAGGGTGCTGCCAATTAAAACTCACCCGCTTCGTCTAAATTTCTTGAGCCTAACAACCTCTGCAGGCAGATTACAATTGAAAATATACAGAAAAAAAAAAATCATGTTAAGAGAAGAAGAGCTATCGTTTAGACGACTTTATCAGCACTTATTTTAAAAGGGTTATCGTTATCTGCAGTAATAGGTAAAGTCGTAAAACAGAAGCAGGGAAGATAATGTTAAAAAAGAAATATATTGCATCATGATCGATAAGGGCGGGGCCGCAGAGGATCAGGGGGCTGAAATTTCGAAAAAGTGAACGGAGATTCTTGCTACAAGTTGGGGCGTGGCAAGCCCTTTTGATAAGCGAACAGTTAGTTTTGTTTTTCATATAAAACTTCTTTTTCCTTCTCTTGGAACAGAGATTTGAAGTTACTTTGTCAACGCAGCCATCAAGAATCATGTGCAATGTGTTTAGGTTCTCTGATACGTGCATGGCTGACATGAAGGATCATGCAAGCATAAAAAACAATCTTTGGTGACAAAAGATCCAATAAGTCAAAGAATTGGGCTGAGGAATCAAAGTTTCGAATTCGTCTCTTGACCCATATATGGGTCGGCCCAGTCCGTTTAACGGCCCACGTAAAAGTCTCGTGCCCAACCTAAATCTGGTTCCATGCATGATCCATTACTTTTTAATGCTTTGAAAAATTCCATGTTGCACATCATCAGATGTAAAACAAATACTAAGTGATCTGGGTCACAGGAACGTACAACAACTTCGAGTTCGGCTCGATACTGCTCAGTTCAAACTCGACTCGAGCTCGACCCATTTAAACTCACTTCACTTTATTCATTTATATAAGTTTTCTTTTCTTTAAATGGCAATTCAAACCATGAAAAGAGTGTTAAAATTAACAGCATGCCCCCAAAGATTAACAAAGAGAAAAGACATGAACTAGCTGAGTTTTCTTCATATAACTCGAATTTGACTTGTCTACAACTCAAGTTTTAAGTAAATCTCTCCATTGAACTTACATTAGAAAATTTGACTCGAGTACAAGTTGACTCAACTCATTGTACATCCCCACTGGGTCACTCTGCTGTCAACGTTTTCTCTAAGCAATGTTAGACTAGATCACGATCCAATCCGTACTATTGTTTCTGCCCTTCTAACACTCGACTGGGTAAAGATGGCATGACGAAGAAGGAGAAAGCTGACATGATTGCGCTAGAAGACACAGAGAAAAACCAGAGGAATGAGAATGTGGGACAGAAGGGATAACACTTTTCTGATATCGTGGTTCAATTTTATAAAGGACCCAGTATCCTCTGCTTTATGCCCATGATTGCACCTTTTGGCTAGTGGGGATATGTGTGTGGAAAGCCCTAATCAGAGTAGGCCCGCCGGATAAAAGAAAGCCTGCCAAATATGGACGCTCGTTGTATCAACAACAATTGGCAAAGGTTTGTTGAATCGAAAAACTGATCCAGATAATCTTCTCTTCCACGTGGATCCCCAACTTGAGAATGTGGTAGATCTTCAACAGAGTTTTTATATAAAATCAGTTCGTGCAAATTCAACCTGCAAATTGACGTCACTTCTGACCCAACAGCTTTCTGTTCTGTATCTGAACCGGAAATTATAATGCCAGTATTCTATAGTGGAGTATCTGGTCTGGAGTACACCGGATATGTAATTATGTGTTCTTTTGGGGTACTTAACATCGTTGAGTAATCAAGATATTACGGATACATAAAGCGAATGCATAAATAATAGGAAATCGATTCCACTCATAAATCTTCATTCAATGGAATTTTCTTGAAAAAGGGGGAAATCAAACAGCGACAATGGAACTAATTTTAATGAACGCATAATGTATAAACGAAACGACTGATAACAAAAGACGCTAACTGCGCTTCAATGCCAAAAAATGCCGTTGTTTACAAACATTAATGCTTCGGATATCTTAGTTTAGTAATTATATTGTTGCACAATAAAGAAACTGTGTTATGTGAAACATGATAGGTGTTAAAAAACATGAGTAGCGTTAGTGCTTCTACGGGTATTAACATTAAAATATTACCACAACCACAATTCCCAAATTGGCAAAGCCTAGTCCTATAGAACTAGAACAATGAATTCTCTGGTTATGGGTCGAGCGGGATGCAATCAACTGTATTATTAGATGCTCCTGTCAAACTCAGTTCACAGTCTCAACCTAATCGCATGATTGCATCAGTCTACAAACTGGTGGAATATCATGAAACTTGGCTAATGTTGTTTAGAATCATGGGGAAAAATAATATAGATGGCTCTATAAGGAATTAATAATACATCAAGGTCTTATTATACATTAACTTGTGCACATGGGCATCCTTAGTTTTACTAGATTGCGCCCTATAGGCTGCAACATTTTATAGGATGATCCTACACAGTCCTATGTACTTAAAGAGGTATATCCAGATAATTGTGATTGCAGAGAGGGAAGGATCCGGGCACGACGATTGCGGGGAGGACATAAAATGGAAACAACTAAGAAGATAATGTGATGCTATCTGCATCCTTTCATCAGGTAGGAGGTTGGACTAGAGAACTTCAAGAGAGAACTGCCATGTTGTGCTCCAGCCTCTCTAACAACATTTGCACCATGACCAGGTGATCCGCAGCCACTGAAGTCCAGCACTCGCCGTTCAGATAGGAAAGGCTGCATGACAAGCAACACAAAAAAAAAAAATCAAAGCTCGTTGGTCACAAGGTACACATCTTTAGCAATCTAAAGGAATTCAACTCAACAAAACCCTAGGTCAAGATGCAACAGGTACTAAGACCAATAGGGAAATGGGAACGAGTAAGCAAGCATGATTCAGTTGAGTTACATTTGCTCCACCCATTATGGAGGTTTGAAGAAGAAAATCATCAACTCCAGCGACTCATAGCTAACTAGAAGGAGTTAAATCAAATTGACACAAGATAATGCACATAGGAAGAAACGCTATCTACAACAATTGTGTGACACTACCTAAAAGAAATTCATGCTATGCATGGAAGGAATATAATTGTGAATCTTCTACAAGGATGGCAGTTTTAGTATTTAACCAATCATACCGTGGCACTAGTTGGCAAAGGAATAAGGTTTTCCAGTTCATTGTCAGAAAATGGAATGTTCTCCTTGGAACAATTATGACCACCAGAATATTTCGGGTTCACTAGAGAAGCTGTTTCGGGTTGTTCACCCGCCAGAACCTCCTCAGCTTCAACTAAAGCAGCTGCAGTCTGCTCACTCATCTGTTGCATTAGTCCAAGTGCATCATATGTTCTGTCTCCTGGACTCAAGAAGTATTCCATCTCCTGTATTGGGTGCACAAAAAAGGATCAACCATTAAGTTAAAAGGCCAATCACTGACCTACTATTAGAAATCCATGCATTTTCTTTTGCATTTTCCGAGCACTGAGAAAATTAATTATCGATGAAAAATGTACAAAGAGGATGAATACTTCTAGCCTGCAAATTAAGGGAGTAGGAGAAAACAAAGGTAAACGAAAATGCTTATTTGTGTGTGAGAGAGAGAAAGCTTGAAATATTTCTTCATCTAAATATATTTCTTGATACTACAAGGTGATTGAAAAAGCTCCAAATGAAAAGATGAATTTTGTCATGGCAGGTCATTAATATGATTAGCATAAGCAATGCCCAGACTATTGAGTAATAAAATTCAACCCATAATAATAATCACTTTCAGAATTCAAAGCATGAAACATTTGTGCCAGAATGCACATATAGCTAAAGTACCTCCAATGTTATGTCGGTTTCAAGCCTTTGGCCTAAGAATGTTGAACTAATAAACCAAGGAGACTTCCAAGCCGAAGGAGAATCAAGCCCTTTCTTACAACCAGGAGTGCTATCAAAACTGCCAAAATAAAAGCACAATCTTAATAAAAATATGCATGTAGATGACCTACTTAGCTTTACTAAACAATAAACTAATATGTGAAGCCAACAGCACATTCAACCAAGAAGCAAAAGAGAATTTGAAAATCCCATTACACTGGGGACCAAAGTGATCATGATAACCAAGACTGAGCACAATTCACGTGTACAACCAACAGTCAGTACAGACTAATTGGAATGCCCAACTGATGCCAAAGCCTATCAAAATTGCAGTTGCATCTGACATGGCATCAATACAAGCACATAGACTGGATAGGAGACCAAGCTTACTGCCTTACGAGTATCTTAACGGAGATTGGTGAACCAAAAAGCAAGACAAGATAGGCTGCACTGGAAATAGTCTCATGGTATCTCTGAAACTTAAAGCTCAAATTCACGGTTCATGATGAATCTAGGTAACATTTCTCAAAGTATGATATTGCTTTTCAACATCCCCAGAGGTAAAGGTTAAAATGAACACCACCAAGGTTACAGAGCAACACGATAACCTCATGCTGTACTTCGATGCAAATTCTAGGACAAGTGGCACCCCAGAATACAATTCAAAATTTCAAATGAGCTCCATTACATCAATACATTGTCACAAAAACGTGTTTCATTCGGAAAAAGCGCGTATAAACCGTGAAAAACAAGTCAGCCATATAAAACATGAAAAAAAAAACTCATTTTTTTAATGCAAAAAAAGGTATAATACATGTACAATACGCGAATAATACATGATACAAGTATAATACGTGTATAATATGGGTATTATTAATTGTATGTGTTTTTCGCATTTTTTATTAATTTTTATTATTTTTATAATTTTTAAGATTTATTAAACCCATACATGTTTTTTGTGACAATGCATCAATAACATGAGACTTTCAGTGGCATAGTCAGCTTTTTTTTTTTATGACATAAAGAAGTGTCAGCAAATGTGCATGTATATGTGTATGTATCAGACAGTCAATATGTATCAGACAGTCAACCCTGTGTATCAGATCCTTTATCAAATATGGATATATTTACTTTCCTGTGCCCATAGATGTTTGACAAAGGTCAACATTAATATCCAACCAATGTTCAGAACAAGTAACGTAACCATCACAGAAGAGATGGTCATCAAAAGAAGCAGGAAATGCTGAACAAGTAGCAAAATCACTCACATGCTCAAGCTTGCAATGTCAGGATTGTTACACGTGCTGCTCTTCTCAGTTTGTTTTGAGTTCGATGAGGTAATGCAGTACCGTGAAGCTGAACGTTGTACTGAAAGCTGGCCCACCTTCTTTTCACCAGTGCCTGGTGACATAAGGTACTTAGATACTGAATTTCCATGTGGACCCTCAAATTGTCCATCAGAACCATCAGCCATCTTTTCTCTCCTCCCACAAAACTGTGTTTTTGGTGTTTTAGATGCAGAATAGAAAGTCTTCGTAAGAAGATATCCACCCCCAGTGGGAGATAACAACTGCAAGTCATTCAGGTTATGTTCTAGAAGAACTCCAGAAGGCTGCATTTAAAGCAAATAGCCCCATCAACAATCAAAAGGAACACTTCAAAAAAGAAAAAAATAGTGTGTCCAAGAAAAAAGAAGTTGGCAACTTTTCTTCAACTATTGCTAAATAAAATGCATCAGACGGTTCTTATATTTTCAAAAATTTTATGGGATTTAGTAAGAATGCCCAAAAAGCCATTCAATAATAAACAGACAACAGACAATAATGCCACCTAAGACAAAACACGGTCAAAATATGATATCATGAAGTGATCTCATTAAACTTCCAAGTTACAACCAAATACATCATGATTTGAACATTCTAACATGGTCACAAAAAACTTTCTCGGGTTTTAAACAGCAGGTAATAAATACAACGTGCTTTAAAAAAACAGAAAATACAGAAAAATAAGGTACACTTTAAAATAATTAAAAGAACTAAAAATGAGGAAAAAAATAACTGAGAAATTAATAACACAAACATCAAAAAATAAGTAAACTTAAAACAAATAAAAATTAGAAAATGAAAAAGGAAATGCATTTTAAAAAAACATAAAAAATGAATAAAACGAAAAAAACACAAAAAAAAGAAAAACATGTGTTTTTCGTGTGTTCTTTTCATTTTAACATTTTTTCAAAATAACAGCATTTTTTAAAGTTTTAAACGGCCAATTTATTTTTTGTGTTTTTGTGTTCTTTTTTTAAAAAAACACATTTATTGTGACTATTTTGAACTTTGAAGTACAAAGTCACAAACATTGTTTTAAGACTCAGTGACATGGGACTTGATTAGTTCATTCTTGACTTGTGACTTGGCGGGTCAACTCGGTGGTTTGGGCTGGGTTTTGTTAACTATTAAACAATATATGACTTGCCATTTATATGCATAAAAAAGTTGTAAAATGACTTGAATACATGTATAATTCATACCATCAAGAAATAACCAAGTTATATTACTCTTTTGATAACAAGAAATTGGACAATTAAGCTACTGCTCCTACTCTATACTCACATATTTCAAAAGAAATTATGTGGCAAGAATTGATATATCAATGAAAAACAAGTTGATACAAATCAAACATTAAGATTAATATATTTGATATTTACAACAATGATTAACAAAATCGACATGTATGTTAATATTATGTAAAAATAAAAGTCTGAAACTAACAAGTCCAATGTTTTAAAAATTGAAATAAATACACCGTACAAGAAGATAAGCCTAATTAGCTTTAACTTTTCATTTGTAATCTGCAGACTTAATCAATGAGAAACAATTCTAAATTCTTATAATTCAATAAGCTAGAAGATTCATGTCAAAAAAAAATTAAGTAATTAATAAAAAAATCACCTTGTTAATTACAAAACACAAAATTCATCACTGGACTACATTGAGTCAAACGAGTTTTGGCCGAGTCAAGCTAAGTCAAGCCGAGTCGTGCTGAATTTCAACGAAAAACGAGTCCTCCTACTGGGTTTACCCAATAAAGGGCTAAATCAATGAGTTGACCAGTGCGAGTTTTTAAAAACAAACAAAAAATAAGATATAAGGTTGATGTACTACAACTACTTCCAAGCATATTGCTATGGTATGGAGCTGCCTGAAGGAAAAAAAGGAAAAGGACTTACTGAATCAATTTTCTCGCTGGCATCTGCCTCATGAAGTGCAGCACTGGACTCAGACTGTAGTTCACGCTGCAATCCACACAGAAGTTCATCAGGTGACCTGCCTCTAAGAGAACCCACATTCTCTTCTCTCTCAGAAGGGACTTTGATGATGTTGGACTCTTTAAGTTCTGTGATTACAGCTTTCTTTTTACGTTGATAAGGAGGTGACAAGAATGATCCTTCAATTGAAGAAAGAGAAGACATAATGTTCTCCTTTTCATCTGAAAGTGAATCTATGCAGCACTTTTCATGTCTATGCAATGGCGAGGCACAAGATGAATCATTAATTGCTTCTGATCCTAGTGGTTCATTCTTATTCTCTGTCAATGGTGTTGATGATTCTCGTTGCCTTTTTTTCAAGATGGAAGGTGGGCATATAAAGCTTTTAGCAGCATGCTTCAGAAGGATGTCGGGACTCTTGTCATGAGATGGTGAATCCCATAATTTATATGGTGAACAGTTGACAGAAATCATCATCTGTCGTATCCCAAGGGGGCTGTAAGCTTGTTGCATGTCACATCCAGATGGGATCAAATCACAGTTCACAAATGGAATTTCCAAGCGAGGTGGCTCATAAAACAGAGAACCTGTATCTTCAATTTTAACTCGTGGAGTAGAGGTTGCATTAAAATCTGAACTGGAACCTGGCTGCTCCACCTGGGTTGGCTCTGGAATAGATAATTTATCATCATTCTCCATGGATGGACAACTATTGGAGTGATTACTAGCATGAGTTTGATTCCTGGGGACACTATCAGATGCAGGACCATCATATACCAATGCAAGAGCATCTTGAAACTTGTTGGATGTCTCCCCAATGTCAGCACTTAAATAATTATTGCATGTGACATTAGTGCCACCTGAATCATAAACAATTGATGGAAAACCAGCTGACATTGCTAAATTTTGCCGGCAAGAACTTACAATTTCATCACAGCTAGATGACTGGTAGTTTTGTAAACATGAAGTCAAAATATTCTCTGCATCAGAAGTCCTGAAGACAGATTGGTCTACAAAGGAAGCCATGAAACCAAGTAAATTTGCATTTTCATTTTCTTCCACATGAGAGTTTGAAAAGAAATCCTCAACCTCCGAGAAGTCACCTTTAAAATGATCATCTGCTAAATTAGAAACTTTATTCTCCTGTCTCTCAGAGCCAACAAGCATGCCACAAAATGATGTACCAGTATTAAAACCATTAGAACATGCCAAGTCATTTGCATAGGTATCATCTCCACATGGTACCCAAGTGTGTGGGACCCTAAAAGGATCAGGTGAGGCTTGAATAACATCCAAAAATGAAGTTGCAGGAAACTCTTCAAGGTTCATGTTGTAATTCCTATTGGAATTAAAATCACCAGAGGGTTGCACTATATTTCTGTCTGTGACAGTAGCAGTCACAGCCAGTTCACCAGAAGACCTATCAGATGAAATACACGCAGTTGTTCCCTGTGAAAATGTTCGAGGCACTTCAGCAGATTTATATGGAACTTTATCCTGAACAACCTTTAGGCTTCTGGCCTTTCCTGCGTTAAAACTGTTTAATGACTCCTTTGCAACTTGGACTGAAGCTGCATTCTTTAGCCCATGAATATCGGAATGATGGCCTTCAGCAGATGTAGAAGCCTGACTGCACTCTGACATCTCATTGACAGCAATGTCATCATTGGCACTCTCAAACCCTGAGTTCTGCTGGTTGATAGCAGAAGTTGATGAAATGCACTTGTCCGATGGTTCCACGACAGGAAGACCCTGGAACTGATTAAGAAGACCTGAAGCCAAATAAGAATCAAGTTTCTTTTTCAAAGAGCTATTCCAGTGATTCTTTATTGCATTGTCCGTCCTGAAATAACAAAAGCACTAAGAATTCAGCGGTCAAAATGGTATATCAGGAAATTTTGAAAGATTAAAATGGTCAGCTTAAAGGCTCATGAATGACCTCCCAGGTAAAAATTTAGCCAACTCCGCCCACTTGTTCCCATAAATTTGATGGGCTCGAATAAGTGCAAGCTCTTCTTCCTCTGTCCATGGGTCCCTGTTTATAGCTGGATTCAGGTGATTATGCCATCTGTAAGATCAGCAATATGCATCAATACATGCTTCAAAAAATTGTGATCTAAAGAAATCAAAGAAAGGATAAAAAAGAAGAAGGGTTCTCATTCTCATAAGCATTGGTAAAACAAAGTAATCACAAAAAGTGAAGCACAAAGTGTAACAACCTGACCCACTCCCACATTGGGCTGGGGCCCTTGATCTCCCTTCCCCCACACCACCAACCCCCCCCCCCCCCCCTCCTTCTCCTCTAGCAGCTTCCACTTAGACCCAAAAAATGTTAAGAACTATGACAACCAATCGCTTAGCAAACCCCTTTATAAGTCCCTCAAGATTCTTCACAATCTTAGATACGGGACTAAATTTTTTGGGTGTTACACAAAGATTAACTCAACCAAGACTGGTACAGACAGAAATAGATTATGAAAATGTAAAGGTTAAGGCATATGGCTATACATGCTAGGTAGAAAAGGCATCAGTAAATACATTATAAGAGCTAAAATCATACATCAAACAAGCAGTAAAATCATTAACGCACTTCCAATTTACCTCTCACGACATTGTTTACCAATGCGCCCAGGTAATGCTTGTGCTATAGTTGACCACTTTTTTGCCCCATACTTATTAACAAGCTCCACAATCATGTCATCCTCCTATTTAATAAATGAAAAAAATGGATTAACAAAAGGAGGAATAAATTAAAAGTAATAAACCAAAGGCTAAAAATAGGAATATAGTAGTCAATGAACCTCTTTTGACCATGGCCCTTTCACAAGTTCAGGATTCAAAACTTTCTGCCACCTATGCAAGCATTGGACATCTGTCCGGTCCTTAAAAAACTCAGCTGTTTAAAAGCAATAAAAGAACCATAATCAATTAACTCCAACATGTAGGTTCTCTGAATGATTTAATATGATCTTCAAGTCAATTTGATCATAATTGAAGTCACACCTATTCTTTTCCAGTTTTTCCCTTTAAAGCACTGAACAGCTTTCCTCAATATTTCATCCTGCAAGAAAAATATTGTGATTATTACTTCCATCATGAAAAAGAATATATTTCAGAGCTCTTTCTTTATACGAGTGTGCATGACAGCATATTCATGTAATTTCCCTATACAGTTTCTAGTTGATGCACGTGCAAGCCACAAATAGCTCCAATCAATCTCAGTAGTTCAGTAACAAAAAGTTCAGATACATATATGAGACCTGCGCAGAAATAAGTTTCTAAGGGTAGATGTGGGTTTGCATGTGTGTGTGTGTGGGTGGGGAGGAGGGTGGTGGTATGCTATCTAGAACTGATGGTGTGATTGTGTGTGTGGTATGCCTATCTAGAACTGATGGTGTGTTTGTGTGTGTGGTATACCTAAATCTAGAACCAATGGTGTGTTTGTGCATGCAATATGCCTATCTTCAGCAGCTGCCGCTGATTGGTCATCACCCACAAATCCATTGGTCAGAATCGTCAGACACTTTTTCTTTAAGGTCCTTTTCATTTTTTTGGCTATATTTAAGAAAACATAAACAGGAAGGGGCACTGTGTGTCATAAATTTTCCTCTTAGTATTGTCAATGAAGATAATGCTGACCAAATAAAATTACCTGAGATTGTTGTAGAACACTAATCTGATTTATTCAGCTTCACATGCAAAACATGTTTATACCATAAACAACTACCAAGCAGTTAAAGAATAACATTAACTTTTCAATTGTGTCTAGTCTGGTCCTTATCAGGAATGTATTATCTTACATGAAACATTTTCAAGTAAGTTCTGAGTGTCCCAACTAAAGTTGAGGGGTAGACAAACCCAATATATCTGTCTCTTCTTCAAAAGCTCCAAACTCACTTCCCAAAAAAGGCATTTCAGTCCAGTGAATATGACCAACTTTACCAGATTATAGCAAAAATGCATCTAAAGCATCAAACAAAGTTACAAAAGCCTATTCAGTTGGAGCAAACCATTTTATTTTGGTCAAGGGAAGTTGAGGATGAATACATTCACAGAGCTAGACCTTACCTCTTCAGGAGTCCAACCACCCTTTGTGGATCTCCTAGTAGGACCACTAGTCCTCCTGTAAAAATGTCAAAATGTATTAGCGAAGAGGTATCACTTGTCATGCACAGATCTGAAAAATATCATGGTCTTCATTTATTAGGACCTAGTTAACTCCAATGAGACAGATTTATCTTCAATCAATCAGGCATTGCTTTCGATTAAAATGCACAATCCAACCAGCTCAAGAATCAACGCAAAAATTAATTGGCACACTATCATAGAAAATATAATGCTAAAATATCATGATGATCAAGCTAGCTGCTCGTTCTCTCACATACAAAACAATTAACTCTTATCTTTTACCATTAATCAGCAGTAGAATGAAAACTATTTCAAACCTTCAGCTGTTCAGCTAAAACAAATACTTTTCAAAGGACCCCATTGGTAGTCCCTAGATAGGTTGCAGTAGGCTGAAGAGTCACACCCAAGGGGCCGATCTCACTTCTAGCCAGATAGATAATCAACAGCAACTAAAGGCTGGGGAACACCCAATAGCCTGCCCCTTTTTTCTTTTCCTTTAATCAGCAGCGAGTGAAGTGACAAGAGTGGCATCTGACCTGACTTGGCCCAGCACAAGCATTTTTGTGGTGAGCATCAAAGAAAATTCCTGCATGTGTGGCAGTACGGATCTATATACAAAAATATTCATGTATACGTATATGTGTGTAACAAAAGACAGTTCACCTTCCAGTTCAAGTTCAAAATGGAAAACACATTTCATAGTTTATTATTGCCATGAGCGTGTCGGTACTATAGTTTTTGTTTGTTTGGCATACATACATTTTCATGTATATGACTAATCAAGGGAGTGGGCCTCTACCCAATCATTTCTCATGGCCTTGTATACGAAGAGAATGGAGTGGAAAACATTTGATGACTAAACTGAGCAAGAACAAGAACAGCGAAAGTCTGTCTGGTTTCGGGGGTGGGGGGAGGAGGGGAGAGAGAGAGAGAGAGCTTACCCGAGAGAAGTTCGAAGATTGTGGGTGGTACCCACACTCCCATCTGTAACAGCGACAGCACCAACTGGGGTGCTGCTGACCTGACCATCAACGGGTCCTTTCATCTTTTTAGCACCCATATTTTGTCTCGCAGCTGCAAGAATTACTTGTTAGGGAAGCAAGCTTACAACTTCAAATTCACGTGCCTCCATTCCAAGCTTTACTTGTCTTCATTTTAAAATCAAATAACCGTGGAAAAGAACTAGAAACACAAAAACCCAGAAAGGGCATCGGACTAATGAAAGGAGAATCAAATAGACAAGTCAAATACAAACTTGAAGCTTGCACTCGGAAGAAAAATGATAATCAGCATGCATATATTTCCATCAAATAGAAATAAGCGGACAATAAGCACATGTAGCTGAGTTTGGTACCTTTTCTGAGATTAGCAAGCAATGCACCACGTCTGGATCTATCTAATTTGATACAGCTGATATCTAGAAAATATAGGAAATATATAACAACGGTTCCAGCACAAAGATAATCCTCAAGATGACACTGATCTTGAAAATGCCGCGATCTTAACCTGACAACAATATAATAAGACCTACTTTGTGTCCCCTATAGATGCTTTTTCTTTCTTACTCTTTTAACATTGTTTTTTGACTTTCCATGTTGATTGGTACTTTTGTTGATATATATAAGCGATTCACCGAACAGCACAAATGTATAAACAAGCACCAGATTCTTTTCATCTGAGAAAGATCCAGAAACGGGATTTTGGGACGTCGGTTTGGATACATCCACTTACCTGGAAAATATCAGGCGATTGGGACATGGCAGCATGGTTTTACTGCGATATCCAAATTCATCCAACGGATCATACCGCGATACCCCAATTTATCCAGCTTCTTTCTGGATAAGTAGGTGCACAGATACAAATCTAAAGACAAGAATCGAAAAAAAAAAATTGCAGGCATAAAGTGAAAACGCCACATAAACCCTTGGAAAACAAAGCGCTATAATGAGCAGAATTACGACAACAGTTGGGGAAGTAGATGGGAACTCACCTCCCCGGCTCTGAAATCACCATATCAGTAGAAAATGCGGGCATATATTACATCTCAACACAATGTCGGTTCGTCTAAGCACAAAAGCAGAGGCGCAGCATACCAGCGAAGAACTCCCCGCGCACCGGAGGAAACCCTATTCAAATCGGCCACCAAAAAAGGCAAGAAAAAAAGGCAAAAGACAACAAATTCAGAGCCAGTGAAGCGACCGAAACCCCTGAGTCCCTCAGCAAACCTCGAACGAATAAAAAAAAAAGAAGATTAGAAGAAGTAGGGAAATCTAGATGGAAGAAGATGAAGGAAAACCCTATTCGCTTTCAGAGATCGGAGAACAGAGAGTGCAATTGTTACCATTTGATGCTCGGATTACAAATCCCAAACCATAAATTCTTCTCGCTGCTTTTCTTCTTCCTCCTCAAGAACGATCTCCTCTATTCATCGGACGGCAGAAGTTCGAAGAGGAGCAGATATGCGGCCGTCCCAAAACATGAACGCTCGTCCGCCCTCCTTCATAATTTGAATGCAAAACGTATACCTACTGGCTGCTACCGGTCGTCTCCTTTTTTTCCCACCGGTCGATCCGGTAACTGCATCGTTTGACTAAGATGGCAAGATTCGGCGTGTAAGCGGGTCGGGTCGTAGTATATTCATCAATATCCGAAACGGAAATAGGATTCGTTATAGGCGATTTCCGAATCCATTTCTGGACAAGATCAGATCCGAAAGAAATCGTCCTGAGACGAACAGAACTGGGTCCGCCTCAGTTTGTAAGAAATTTATCCGGGCCATGCATGATCTCCAAATTCTCATACCGGACCTTTCGATCCAAATTCCATACTTAGGATCCGGATTTTTTCTAAATACAACTTGAGAAAGTACCTTAGCAGTTCATTGGTTTGGTTATTTTACTCACTGACAGCAAGCAAGCAGTTAGGTTCTGAACATAAGTCAGATCCACCCTATCCTGGACCCAGTACCAGATCTGGATCCAGATCCAGCAAGCGACTCGTACAAAATTTGAAAAATAGTTGGATTTGGTCCGCATGAGAACTAGATCCTATGCAGATCTACGATCGGTTACTCTCTTTGAGTAATTGAAAATTTTGGATTCAGATAACAGATTCCTCCAAACCAGATCCATTTAGTACCTTTGTTTGAGCCTAAGCTTCCTTCTACCTCGTTTTTGAATGAGCTTTCCTTTTCTTTCTCGGGTTCAAACTTTTATGTGTCCTTTGTCTCGGTCCAGGACATGTACGGACATTATTGGTTCGGGAACGTTTTCTAGATCCGATCAATATCATTTTATGAGTTACGGGCATATAATTTTTTATCGAATTTCTATTCGGTTTCTACCCGAATCTAACCCGAAGAGAATTCGGATCCATCGGCCACATCTTCGGGTTCTAGATACGCAAAGAAAATAAGGATCCATTATGAAGGTCAAGTTTGTTTAAGCTTTCCAACATATTAACGTGGGACATGGACCAAACTCTGGATAATGGTAACAAAGATTTTGGATATTTGTCCAGAACAATAAATCCAAGAAACTTGTTTCTAGTTCAAAATCTTAGGATCCTCTCCCATCAATGAATATCAACGTATTGAATTCAAACTATTGGCTTTAAATGGTGGGTGGTGGTTGCGGTGTATATTTGGTGATTAAATTTTGACTTGCGTGATATCTTTAATTTTAGTACCGTTATTTAATAGCGATATCATGCGGACCACCATGAAGGGTTCAAATCATGCAACAGTTTATAACGTAGGTTAGGTAATTCTCTAAATGGATCTGGGGCAGGGACGTAAATGGTCTGGTTCTCATATCCGGATTGAAGCGGATGGGTTGCATAAAAAGATTCACATCCCAATTGAGATGCTAATAGTGTATAGAGTTTATCTTTTTTCGTGAAGGTGAGTGGTTTATTCCACTGCTCCGAAGAGAGGCCATTGTCTTTTTTTTTTTTTACAAAGTCCATCATCCCTAAGGTTCATAAAGCTTGCTTAAGGAATCTATTATAGTCCAGAGGTTGAATGCACTCGATTGTAACAGCCAATACGAGATTTGACCACAGATCATTCTTAAAATGGACCACCTGACCGCCCAATGCACTGCAACTTCTTACTAAATCATTCGAATATCTGATCTTGATGAACTATCCTATCTGATTTAATGTAAATATTCAAGTATAATTTGTATTTCTAATTAAAATTTCTAATGTTTAAATCTGAATTTGACTTTGAGTCAAAGTAAGCAATAGACAAAATAGTATATCTCATCCAAATCAAATCCATCAACATCCATAGTAGAATAGCTATGTTTAGTCCAAATTAATTGACCCACGCTTATATGTCCTTGAGAGAGCATATGGTAAGAAAAACTTTGTGATTTTAGAATATGTGTTTTTGTAGCACTAATTTCAAAAACACTATGTTGTTGTTTTAGGAACCGTATGTAATTATGTCCAGTGTTTCAATGTTGGATCTAGAAACAATATCCATAATTGCATCTTACTTCTTTATAACAAAAATACAGCGTATTAGTGAGCACCATAAAGAGTTGAAATTGGGCTTGCATGAAATAAATCGACAAATTATTCATGTGGTTAGATCTGAGGCGATCTAAGATCACGGGTTCTTAGATCATAAGACATCAACTCATCGATTTCTAACAACTTAAAAAAAAAATTGTTAAAAAAATGCATGATTACGTTATTGATAATATCTTGTGAACTTCGCATTTACAATGTCAACTTTGGACCCATGAATTTAAGGTATAACATAATCTTAATTTATGATCATTAAACCCACACTTTGTCGTTCAATCCTGTAGCTGCGGGATGGTTCCAGATGTCTAAAACTTCAAGAGTTTATCGTTAAAAACAGTCATTATATTAACATTAACAATGATTTATAGCGCAGCAAACAGTTTATGATGGCTTTAGAAACGATTTATGGTATTTTTCGTGATGAAATTTTAAATTTTAGCTATCCTGCAACATTTCGACATCCAAAGCTGAGTTGAAGCTGGATCACATAAATCAATCAATAATCTTTATCATGATCACAGCTTTCCCGCTGTATAATATTTGTTTGCTTATTATTATTTGATGTTCTTCTCTAATACCTGTAGATCCTTTACCGATTCGCAAAGAAAATTTACCTTTCTCAAAGGAAAATTAAGATCGCCTCGGTATGTGGAAAACAGCAGAGAGTACTACTAAGAAAGCAAGAACGACGAGAAGGAATGGGGAAAAATAAAACGAATTAATGACATCTCAGGTAAATTAATGGAAATGAATTTCATTCGATCTGGACTGATTTGCTCGAATACCAAATCTCCCATGCACTTAATGATGAGAATTTCTCAAACTAAAACTTCTATTTGGACAATCAAAAGTTAATGTGAACCTCCCAAATAAGTTCTATTTCCTATCTTGACATAGATTGTTAATAATAAATCCAATATTCAAATGCAAGCTAATGATCTGGCTACCAAAATAGTCAAAGAAATGTAGTAATTGATCGGCAGAGATGGTTTTGATAATGCTAATTGAAGACGACCCATCCGCGTCAGATAAGCAAATTTGAATGGCCTTTTACCCTAAAGTCATTTTGCTGAATCAGGTCTGCTTTGGATCCTGATGATTATTGAAGTTTGGTTGTATTCATCATGCACTTGTTGTGATAAACTGATAAGGTTGCTGACATTTTGGACTTAGAACCACAGCCGGGGCTGTGTTGCAGCTGGTGTGGCATATTTACTTTATTTACATACACAAACTTCATGATTTTTTAGTTTTTTTTTTTTAATATATGAGTGCCCTTTAAATTTTGAAATTTAAATTAGAGTGCCTCTTCGCTAGAAATTTATGGCTCCACCACTTACTTGAATGGATATTCAATCAACTTTACTTAGAAGGTGTGCTGAGAATAAAAAAACTGATTTGCTTATGAAATTGGTCCACATATGGATTACAAATCTAGTTTAATTCATTCAATTATGGTGTTAGATTTTAAGTGAGCAAACAATCCGAGTAGTTCTTGGCATACTCTCTTAATCAGATTCATTGTAATTCAGAATTTCGATCTACTATATGTTATAACCAAATATGCTTTCCAACACCTTTTTGAAATAAAAAAGTGAAAAAATGATGAGTACTAAGAGAAGTTCAAACACACCCCCGAAGGTTTCGTAGGGCGCACGATGCAAGGTGGTCCACCTCATTGAAGGATTTGAGTTCAAATCCTTTGATGATCGTTGTCACGCCCCAGTGTGCTTCACCTCGAGTCCTAAAGCAAGTTCTTTGAACAGTAAAAGTGATGGGTGTACGGAGGGTTGCGGCCTCTCTCAAACAACTGTGGAATGAACCACTCACATTTTAACATATTCTACTTGTAATAATATCCGCACAGTTTTCATCTCGATTTTTTTTTAAGACTAACATTTTACTTTTTATTTTTTGTCCTTCACGTTATCAAATTAATTTATTTTCCATTCACAAAGACAACATACATACGACACGTATTTATATCTTTGTAAATACAGAAAATGTTGACAAAACCCAAGCAGCAACATTCCATGCTAGCAACACTCGTTAGTACTGTTTCGGGCAGCCCATTGTTTTCTTGTTTTTTATTCATATAATCTCGGTTATGGATTACGTTCACAAATTATTTGGACTATCATGTTTTTTGAAAATCAAATTAGCAAAATGATTCCAAATAAAAATCCACACAAATATTGTAATATAAATATAAATTGTTTTGGTATACTAAGGCATTGACGATCAACACATGTTCGTTTTTTATTTTCATTTTTCATTACATCAATGTCGTATATACTGGGAATAATGCAGTTTTTTAGTAAAATTCGTTTATACTTTATGTTTGGCAAGGATTTATATGAATATATATAGCGTATAAATGTAACAACCCGACCCACTCTTGGGCTCGGGCCCTGGTTCGGCGGATCCCAACCCGCCCCCTAGCAGTTTCGGTTCTAACCCCAAAAAGGTTAGAACCAGGAGAATCTTATCATCAATGACCCCCTTTATAAACCCTTTAAGATTTCTCACAATCTTGAATACGGGACTAAACTTATGGGGTGTTACAATCCACCCCCCTTAAGGCACACGCGTCCGCGCGTGTGGGACCATAGGTTCAAGTGTTGAAACTGCTCTGATACCACTGTAACAACCCGACCCACTCTTGGGCTCGAGCCCTGGTTCGGCGGATCCCAACCCGCCCCCTAGTAGTTTTGGTTCTAACCCCAAAAAGGCTAGAACCAGGACAATCTTATAATCAATGACCCCCTTTATAAACCCTTGAAGATTTCTCACAATATTCAATACGAGACTAAACTTATGGGGTGTTACAATAAATGTCTGGTAAAAATGACAAAAGAATTTGTGTTTCTTTTTTATCTGAACCATATTTTTCAAACTTTCTAAACTACTCTATTCTGCTTGGCAGGTTCTTATGTCACATTTCTTATGTCACATTGGTGTCAGAAGTGATATCTTGGATTATATTAATCAAGTCATGTCTGATACAAAATCGAAAGCCACAGGTAAGTACTATTAACTTTTCTTTTCTTACGTTCCTTATCATATTATACGAATTTACATCTATCTAGATATTCTGGTATCATGTTTATTTTGTAATGTTCATGAGGTCCTTGTGGTCCTTCGCGTTTATGGCAATTGATTTCATATTATTTGAGGAAGGCCAACTATGAAGTTCAATGTCAAATAAGTTGCTTTATAAACAAAAATAAAAAAATATAATTTTTCGGCAGATGTCTTTAAGTGTATGTAGTATTGAAATATTCTCGAAATATGTTAATAAAATGTAAAAAAGAAACAAAACAACAAATGATAAATGAAGTTGCTTCCTTAGTCAATACATGAAGAGAACTAAATACTAAATGCCATTAAATGCACCCTGCAAATTAAAATAAAAAATGGAACAATTTGCAATTATAAATTACAGTATATTATTTGACAGGAATACCTAGTATTTGTTAATTAAATCAGTAAATTTCCTTGATATGTCATTTAAAGAATTAAAAAATTAATCATTTAAATTTTTTCAAAAATTAAATTATTTTTCAAGTGTAAGTTTGGCAAATTTGCCTTTATCCAATAGATAATTTATGATTGTACAATATAGTAGAAAAGGTTTAAGAGTAGTTCCATATTTATGAGACTGATAGCCTTAGATTTTTAAATCCAGCTTAGGTTAAATCTACAACTTACACAAGCAGTGCATTTCTCAACTTATAGGAATCTCAAATCTGTGTTATCTTGTGAAGATAACGTTATTCATGGTTTGAGGATATATATATATATTCAGCTAAATATATCAAAGATTTAATATAAAATTAAACAAACTTTGTAAGGCCGTTGTGGGCAGCTCACCATGTGGCTCGGCCACTCGAGGTGACTACGCAGCCCTAAATCTGTGGTAGTTTTGAAGGTGAGGTCCGAGGCTATCAAAAATATGTTAAGTGGTTTGTAAGTTTCAGCTTTCTTTGATTACACTAATTTGTAATTTCTTATAAGCTGGTTAAAGGGCCAGAGAACAATTTAAAAAGTACACAACTTTCTCCCGAAAAAAAAAAGCCAATTGAATGGGAAAGCATGAAGCATGTGATCTGCGTCAATTAAATAATGAAAAGTTAATGCAGACTTGATTAAAAAAACTTTTCGTCGGTTGTTCGCCACGACAAGGCAATCCAAAACGTCGACGTTGCAGAATGTATATAATTTGTCGTTGAACATTTGAAAAAGTAGTAAATGATTCACTCCCAAGGCAACATTTTAGGAGCCAAATTTGAACAAGCAGTTGATTGAAGGTTCAGAAAGATCGAGAGATTTCATTGAATCTAATCAAATGCTTGGCAAACGTCGATTCATGATCTTATCTTGAAATTTAAAAGTACGTTCTTGGACTTTTTAGACTAAAAGAAGCAGACAACCAAACACCAGGGCGCCAGGCCGGGTCGCCAGTGGGTACCCAGTACCGAGCTTGGGTTCGGGTATTGATTTGAAAATGTCGGGCTTTCGCCCGTTGCGTCCGGCCTGGCCCCACATTAAAATAGGCTGCGTCTGGGTTATAAGTTGGGGTCCGTTAAGTCGAAATAACCTTTCCCTTTTCATTTGAAAGAGAGACATTCCCCTTTTCATTTCATTTGAAAGGGAGAGCTCAGCGCAGCCGAGCCTGGTGCGATCCACCTACCACATGCCAAAGCCTAGTCTAGGCCTGGGCATCGGGCCCGGCCCAATAACCCTCCCGGGCCGGGCTGGGCCTGACTTTTGGTGGCCAGACCCAGAACCTGGCCCGGCCTTGCAATATTATCGGGCCGTGCCTGGGCCCGGGCTTCAGGCCCGACGAGCCAACGTGGGCTGGGTCTTAGTGGGCCGTCCCGGCCCATCCCGATGCCTACCCCTTAGTCCCATCAATGATATGAACAAGTTGGACCTTGTTTCTGAATCCAACTCCTCAAATCGAGAGGGCTATGTCATATCAGTAATGAAAATGGATTCAAGTCACAAGCTTATCTGGATTTCGATCCAACAAATCCATGTGCCCTTATTTTGATTTGGAAATTGAATATGGATTCAGATTGGAACCTCAACTTTCAACCCAAAATTATCTGAATGTGTTGGTTAAAGTCTGGAAACTGAACCCTGCTCTTTATTAAATGGATCTGGGTCATGGATTGAGAGGGTGTGGACCACTGTCTCCCCAATTCTAATCCGTGATGCCATAATGGATCTAGAAATAGAAACCTAGATTAGGTTTAATACAAAAAATATCCGATTCAATATAATTGAAGGAACGCAACTAAATCCTGATCTAAGGCCCGTTATTTGGATATGGAAAACGTACCTGAATTCTTGTTGGATGATGAATTCTCAGTTCAATCCAATTTCTAATTGACTTCATATACAAGCAAACCCGTATCTAGTTTTATCTAATTAGAGATGGGTATTAAATGCTCAATAAAAGGCTTCAAGTTCCTTTGGCCTGATCCCCAAATTGATTTACTTTGTCACAAAGGAGGATGAAGGAATAAACAATAAAAGTACTAAAAATATATTTATTGTTTATACATAAGAACACAACCTATCAAAGACCATACGGCCCATGTAAGACATTGTTAGAATAAAATACATTATGAGAAATGTGAGGTAAAACCTTTATCGACCCCCTTCTTGACTCTTGTTCTCTTCTTTTTATCACACTCTCTCTCTCATCATCAATCATAGAAGTTTTGATCGCCTCTGTCTCTCTCTCACATATGAATAATATTGGATGAACATTTCATAGAAGATCAAGAGAGACAGAAGAAAGAGCGCTTGAAGGAGGCGCTGGCTAATTGCGGTTAAAACGAAACCGAAGTAAACAAGACATCAAACGGAGTACTTCTCTATTAGATATATTCTTTAACTTTGGAGACAAGTACGAAGCATCCACAAGACGCATACGGTATACCGCTAGATTATAACAAGATCAAGGCAATCAGAGAATCAAGCTTTAAACTTAACCAGCAAAAGCAAAAGGTCCATTGAAGGGAATTGAGAGTTCCAAAGTTACTGGCGGAGCTGTCCGGCGCTCATCTTCAGAAGAATGACCCAGAGGAACCCAAAGGCGAAGGTGAGGAGCGCACCGGCCCTGGTCCACGGCAGAGCGTCGACGATGAAACCAGGCAATTGGTCGCTGAAGAAGAGGAGGAACAGGGAGCAGAAGAAGGTGATCACGAGGCCGACCATAGCTAGGAGGAGGCCCCGAAACGGACACTTGACAGAAGCTCCTTCTCCGGCTTGAGGCACCAAATTGAGCAGCAGCAGCAACATCTGGCAAGAGAAGAGAAGCATCGAGTTCCACCATTCCCCACCCGTCATGGCACCACCGTACTCGTGCCCGCTTGAGAGAGGCTGAGTTTGTGTATATATCAAAACATTAACAAGGTAATGTGGCACCATGTGGCGCAGCAATCATAACAACAGAGTTACAGAAGTACCTATTTATACTCTACCATGTATATACTCTACATTGTGGCTACGCCCCTCTCTCTCTTGTTCCCCTCTCTCCTCCTGGCGGTCGTCGTCCCAGCGTCCCCACCGTTGCTTCCATGTCGTTTCCTTGCTTCGCCATTTTCTACCCAGCACCGGAGATGGGATCGAATCCCTTTTCTTTTCTCTTGTTTCATGCATCTCCCATCAGCCTTTCCTCCTAATTACAGAATTAACCATTTCGCATTCGAGAGAGAGGGAGAGAGAGTTGCCCTTTCGGTTTTGTTTTTTTGGGCATTTGATGAATCTGTTGGTTTCCATATCGCATTGACCAACCTGGAGTTGCCTTCGTGGATCCCTCGCTCGTGAAGCTGAGGCTTGCGTTGGACCACCATGAAAGCGAGGGAAGGGAGAGTTGCAGGTGCAAGCAAGAGCTGCTCGCTTTTGATTTCTTTGCACCAAGATCCGGAGCTAAGACCAGTAGAATTCTTTACTCGTTTCCTCTCTTTCCTTCTTCAATTCCTTGGTCAACACATCCCCATGAAGAGTCGTCCTTCATCATTTTTGCCCTAATCGTTAAGTGGATGGTTTCTCTTTTAACCATATAATTTAGTGTCTCATAAAAAAAAGTTTCTATCTTAAAAAAAATGAGCACACATATGTATTCATTCCTATGTAATAGAAAATTCTTAAAACAATATGTTAAATCATAAAAATAAAAAGACAAAGAGAGATAATGTACTTAAAAGATATATATCTTGATCAGAATTGAAATAAAAAAATAACTTGAAAATTTCCAACTTCAGTTTTTTTTATATTGTCGAAGAAGAACATAGGAGCTATGTCTCAAAGGTTTAATTAAAAAGGATTCTTGCTTTCAACAATATTTTAGAAAACATGATTCTAAATATTTTTATACGTGAATATAAAACCATAATAATTTTGTTTATTGCAAAAAAATATATTTTTCATAACAAAATTAAACACACAAGAAATAAATAGCAATATAATAAAGCATTCATTGGAGTTCCTAATAGGTTGATTAAGAGAAACACTAAACTAAACGTAAAAATGACATGAAGGTACATTTTAATACGTACATATTCATGAAGGGCTTCCTCGGGTCAGACAAATCCCAACATCAAAAATCAATATAACAATAAAAAGATCTCAACCCAAACACTCACTCTGGTTGTACATTTGCTCATTAATTAAGAAATATTAATCTATCACACATCAATCATTTTTCCTTGGAGATCTTACATTAATCCTTTCATACCTACTAACATCATCTCAAACATAAATAATGAATAAAGTGATATAACAAGTATATTTTTAAAAATAAATGAAGAAACTAAATTTATTAGATTTCAACTACGGAAGGAAATTTTTAGAGCCTTCTTGCACGGACAAGGGAAGGTGGCAAGAGGGAATGAAAACAAGAAAATGACTACATGCCTTTAATATAGATGATTTTATGAATGAGTCTCCTTCTTCATGATCTTAAAGTTGCTTTGGCTGAAGCTTTCAAGATAATACAAATATCCTTTCAAGAGATAGCTCGAAGAGTTTCAAACTTGGAGAACCTCTTAAGGTTGGAGAAAAAGAATAAGAGAAGAATGGAAAAATTGAAAGAGAAAGGTATAAAAACTTTAGATTTTCAAGTGTGAAAGCACTAGATGTTAATAAAATAAAATAAGTAAATACTAAAAAAGAGAGGCCGCTCATAAAAAAGCATCTAAACCATTTTTTTAAAATGGGTATAAAATGGCTTTTGTTACAATTACGGGGATTCAACTCTGTTTTGAGTGATTTTGGGCTCGGTCCAGATTACGCATTGGGTTTGATTGGTTGCCGACACATTTTAGTAAGTGGTTTAAACTTAAAAACGCATCTTGGCGCAAAAATAAAACAAAGGAATGCATAAGCAACACTCGTATCATTAAATTTTGTTGTTTTGGTCTCATCTTTAGATTTTAAGTTTTGAAATGCTTGATTTGGATCTAGACTTGGTTTTTGAATCTAAATCGAATTTGATAGTTGGATTTTGGATTTAAATCTTGCGCCTAAAGTTGGGTTTTGAATTTGAATTTTGTGTTTGGATTCGGACATGAGTTTAGAAATTCATTTTGGATCGAATAATCACAAATTTGTTTTGGATATAGGATTGAACTTAGGGTCTAAAAATTTAAATCCAGATAACTGAAAATTTTATTACAGTCTATTCCAAAAAATTTGAAGTGATAACAAAAGACATAGGATCCCATTTTCTGAGCCCCTTCTTGGTAGCGAATCCCCTAGCCTCCTATTGACTTATCACCTCAAAAGACACTCAGATAACACACGCCATCACTCTCACTATCTATCCTAGGCGAAAGCCCAAAACATGCACACTATTATGAAGGAACCGCCAAAAAGCTCTATCATAGGCATTTGAAAGATCTAGTTTGTGACAACTACCTTCTTCCTGCCAAAATTCCTGCGAGTTGACGTCCTCATCCCAAAGGATATTGTCCTGAATCAGTCTACTTTTGAAAAATGCTATTTGATTCCTTTGCACAATGCGCATAATAATGCCTCTTCATTCTAAACACAAAAAATTTGACAATAATTTTATAGATAGTATCGCGCAAATGTGCCCTAATCCTCTACCTTAACTGCATTCAAAGTTTTGGCAATCAAACAAATTAGAGTGTGATTGACACTCTTAGCTAAAATGCCTTTAGTGAACAAATCCTAATAGCAACTATCAAGTCACTGCCAATGGCAGGCCAACCGTCTTGACAGAAGAAATTTGAAAAACCATCCAGTCACAGGCTTCTTCTCTAGATATAAAACTGAGAAGGGAGGCATTCTCCTCCTCCGTCACCATATCACCTTCCTGATTCTCATCAAACACATCACCTATCACATCATCTGAGGCAAGTAAAGTTTGAAAATAATCATAGCAGTCCTCATCTCTAACAACCTCGCCACCTGCTTCTATGTTCATGGCGTGCCTTTTGCCTTTCTACAATCGGCCATAGCACGAAAAAACATCGTGTTTTTAGCCCCCTCCGCCAACCATTTGATATGAGATCGTTGCTTCCACATAACCTCTTCCATGCAAAGATCTTCATTTAGAGGAGCCCTGATTATAGTTTCCTGATCAATGGCCTCCAAGGATCCATTTTCAACCACCTTTCTACTCTGCTTAAGCCAGGTCCTCAACATTGCAGTACAGTGATTGAGCTTACCAAAACTCTCAGTGTTCCATTTCTTCAAACAATCTTTAACCTTTGCCAACCTCTTAAGAAATCTGAGCATGGGGCAGCCGAAAACATTCTTTTGCCATTCATTCTTCACAATCTCCATGCACTCAGGAGTCAGGAGTCATAATCCATGGTTTGAAAATCCTGAAAGGCCGAAGTCTTTGGCCCCTATGCCCAGCGCAGTTGGATTGATACAGTAGTTCACTATGATCAAAGCTGGCGAGAGTTTTAAGGGAGCCTGGCCAATCAAAATCCGTAATTAAACACCAATCGAGTTTGCAAAGAACATTCTGACCACCTTTCCAATGGTTGGACCAAGTGTACTTTTTAAAAGAGTCTTCCACTTTTGACAAGTTGCAGGCAAAAATAAAGCAGTTAAACGCCTAGCACAACCTCACCAGAGGGTTAGTCTCGATCTTATTCCAGTGCTCCAACATGGCATTGAATTCTCTGATCACCATACAGTCTCCATTAACCATGACACAATATTCTCCAACCTGATCAGGCTATCCAATCTGTCGAACAGTCTAGTGGGAAAACACACACCAAAAACTACGAGCTCATTATTAATCCTCGTATCCTGAAAGCACACTGCCAACCAATTAGAGACCACCACATAGTTGAGGCACTCCATAGCCATGTTATTCCACACACACATCACCTTGCCTTTCCCATTGAGGACTAAGCCATTAGAAATATGCTCAGAGCCTATAAATCGACGCATAGACACCTCCAATTTGGAAGAATTCAATCATGAAGTCAGAAATGAAAACAAACATCAGGCTGCCCTTGGCCCACCAAATCCTTAAGCTCCTTTTGGGCATCCCGTTCAGTGAAACCCCTAATATTCCAATAGAAGATCTTCATTGAAGATTTCAAGAAACATCTATCCCCAGACAAAGATGTCTCATCGACCAGCAGATTTACCCACTATTGGATCATATGACCAACTTCTTCTAATTGGCCAAGGTCAGAGGCCTGCTTCCACTATCCCTGAGGTCTTCCTTTTCTTGGAGCCTAGGGAGTGAACTGTTAACAGGTCCACTAAATTGGTCGACCGTAATGCATGCCTCCCTTTTTCTAATGCTCTTTCAAGATCCTCCTATGTTTTAACCAGAATCATCCTCCTTATGTCTATAAAACTTCAGAACAGGGGTCTCTGTCTCCTTGGGAGAATCATCAGATCTAACACTCTGCTTGGCAAAGTTACCCTTTGAAAACCTCAGAGGACTCTGTTTTTCTACAGCCTTAGACGATAAACTCAAGCTGAGACCAACAAAAGGATTATGCGAGATCCACATACTTTCTGTTGGGTGTAACGAACTTAAGAGTCTAAGACCAACAAAAGGATTATGCCTCGATGACAAATTCGAGGTACCGGTTTGAAGCTGAGGGGAACAGCTATGCAGATGCGAGCATACCCAAGCCTCTCCACTTGAGAGGTGCAGCTGTGGGTTCTAAGCCTCTAACAAAGGATCCATCCAGGCCTAAAGCAATTGAACGAAAGCTATAATCCGTCCAGAACACGGAGGGCAGGGAAGGCAGCTGAAGCCATATCGGCACCGATTATTCCTCATTTATCTTCAACTCCATGCCTGACGACCACCTGCTCGCAATCAGAAAACGCCCTCCAATTGACCAGGTTCTTCGTCTCAGCACAGCTACCAGTTCCTCAGACGAAACCTTCACCAGAAATCTCCCGTTGCCAATAATAGAGAATTTGGGCTTCAAAACCAACACCCACTGTCTTCACAAGTCCTCGCAAACAAACTTACAGTCGAGGCCCACATTCTGTCGACCTCCATAAAAACTACCAATGGAAGAGAATTGAAGTCTCTGTTCCATTTTATGGTGAGCTTCACTAGGAAAGTTAATACTAACCTCATCTCCAGTTTTCTAAACAATGGCCTCAGGCCATGCGCCTTCATCTGCCTCAGAGCTGCCAGTCACGACGTTTGCCTACCTCAGTCTCCCTTTGGGGCAGGTCCCAGTAGAAGGCAGCAGACCATGATCATCCTTCACAGGCAAGGCAGACTCAACCCCCTCCATATCAAACGAGGTCACTAAAGCATCGTCACGCCGCTGACCTCCTCAGGATCCTTGACATTCTGGCGTCCATCTGTCTTCCGATTCAAGCTGGCTCCCAATGCTAGAAAATGCGATTCATCCTCCAGCTCCATCAGCCTATCCCCAAAGTCACCGGTGGTTGCCTGAGGCCAAGCTACAGTATCAACACCCCTCATCCCCCAGAACCGTCAACGGCCGCCTGAGGCCGACGCAGCGATCGGCCCAACTCCCCACAACCGCTCTGAGGGGACGCCCTCACAACGAAGAAAACCTCAGCCCCCGGCAGCGCCAGAGGCCGACACACGAAACCCTTTTCCCCCAAATCGCTACGGGAGACAACTCCCAATCCTCTCACTCTCTTTTCCCCATTGCTCTCTCACACTCAATATTGCAAGAAATGCAGAAGCTTTCACATATTGCACGACTTTTAGATCCCAAATGAGTAACAAGATCTCTTTATATATCTCAAATGGTGTGATCATCAGTTCATCACTCTTTAACTTGGTTTTAATTATGCGTTTTCATAAGGACCTTATTATCTCGTTAGTATTTTGCTCCATGCCGTGTGGTGAGCCAACCGATTCTAATCTGGCCTGCTATGGTTCTTCTCTGCAACTAGTGAAAAATTACTGATAATTAAGATGTACATTTTTTGTGAAATTTCAAAATCATTATGTTGGTGCAGTTCCAATTACGAAAGTATAAAGTTAAAAAAAAAATTTAGGCGTTAATCTCAATATCTGACACACACCTAGCTACCTTAATACAAAGTTGGTTCTATGCTCATATTGCATGAAAAATGGGACCTAAGAATGTTACCGGATCGTTCTATTATATATCTTTTTGAAGAGAAAAATTATATATATACTACTCCATCTACCAAGTATCATAAATATCTCCCTACTATCATGTGCAATTATGACTAATTAGACCGCGGAAGGAAGCATTGGTAGAATACGCTGCAGAAAACTTTTCTGGTTCATTCAATGATTGCGAGTGGTCAGGACTTTTTCTTTTATTCTTTGTCTAGTAAAACAAAACTTTCTAATTCGAGAATCGGGAGCAATCGTGTTAGAATTTGATGTGCCCTTTATTCCAATGCAAACTGCCCGACCACATGAGCCAGACCAAAAATACTCGCTAGAAATCACAATATTGGAAGATAACAAAGGTACGACTGTTCATCATATGTAATGGGAGATTTTATGTAGACCTGTTTTGGAAGGCGGAGTCCATCTATTAGATCGTGCATAGCAGGCCTAGGAATCAAGATTTGCGCAAACATCTTTGGGCCAAGATCGTTCCATTCTTTAGCGATTTCATCGTGCCGAGCAGGGTTCTTCTTCGTTACCATGTGATTGCTTTGCTTCTGCTGCTAGAAGGGGCGTGCCGGTATCTGCTGCAAGAGCTGATGTTGCAGAGGAGGAAAAAGTGAGCGTTTTGAACTATGTATGCCCTTCCTCTTCTTTCACCCGTTCTCCTTGCGGGGCCTCTTGACTGATGATCTGCTTATGAGAGATCGATCATTGCCTAGCTCAAAGAATATAGTCTGCTGAAATTTGTATTAAGCTTTTCTTATAATAATTCTCGCACTATAAAGTCTCAAGTGCAACCTTGTCTCTATAACCACCTTTATTGCAAAACACATGTTTGCCCAAACAGGCACGTAAAACACCAGTGTACTACGAGAGAGAGAGAGAGAGAGAGAGACGGCTGAATATTTATTTACTAATTCGTATTAAAGCGGCACAAAAAAGAGGGGAAGGGTTTGTTCAAAGTGTCCGAGGAGGTCAGGAAAGAAGGTGAATCCCTGCTGCTTTGCTTGCCAGGAAGAAAAGGAACATGAGCGCTGTGAAGGCTACAGCCGAGGATGAGGTGAACGCGACGGCGTTTGCGGTGGCTTGAGGTAAGCGGTGGCCGAACGATAGAAGCGCCAGGCAGAGGAAGATGGCGAGCTGGATCGGCACCATCAGCAGAAGGTAGGAAAGCAACGCCACCAAGACGGAGGAAGGATCTTGGTCGCCCACCCCACAGAGCATGTTTAACAGAGCAACTCCAAGGACGAAGTCCACGAGAAGAAGCAATTCTGCTAATTCCTTCCACCCCATGGTTCCACGAGAAGAAGCAATTCTGCTAATTCCTTCCACCCCATGGTTGCGTCCCAATTTGGTATGGAGATTTCGACTTTTTCCTTATTGGGTCGGCAGAAGGCCTTCGCCGGTGAAGTTGGTTCTGCTACAACACCACAGTAACAGAGTTTAGTTAGAAGAAATAATGGAGAAAACAGAAATGGAAGAAGTACCTGAATCTTAGGCAGAACAATTGAGATGATAAAGAATAGAATGTTCACCTTAAGGGCCGGCAAACGTCAATACAAAGAAGAAGAAGAAAAAGAAGAAGAAGATGAAGAAGATGAAGCAGAAAGCGATTGTAGCACTGCAGGTTTTAAAGACAGAGAAGGGCCCCAGCAGAGGAATAAACGAACGAAAAAAAGTCCTTAGGTTACTCTTGACTTTGTGTGGCACCGGCACACACAACCATCCTTACTTCTTACTTGTGCCGATGCTGCACACAAGTACAAATCAGGTTTTAAATTGGTAATATGGTGGGTTTGAAAAAATAAAAAATAGAATAAAAAATAATATTTTTAAAAAAACTAAAAAAATAAAAATAATAAAATAAGTGAAAAAACAATAACACAAACATCAAAATACAAGTAGATTTACCACAAATAAAAAAAAAAAAAAAACTGTTTGACATTAAAAATGGAAAAAACGAAGAAAAAAAGTGACAAAAACGTATTTTTTTAACGTTTCTTTTAGAAACAGTTTTTTTGAACTTTTAAACGGCATTTTATTTTCTCATAATTTTTCGTATTTCTTTAAAAATAGGGCATTTTTTGTGACTATCGTTGCTAGAAACTTCTATTTGTTTGTTTATAGAGGAGATAAATTCGACGTTATAAGACTTCCGCCCTTGTTCATTATGATGTTGCAGCATTCTTGTTCATTTTCTATATTGTTCTTCCTAACCTCTAGGAAGCTTCCGACCAATTTCTAAAGCCCACTTTTAAATTTATCAAATGTTTTCAAGAGGAGGAGATAAGTGTGGGCCTTCATATTCCCACTAATTTCTAAAACCCACTTTTAAATTTTATCGGATGTTTTCAAGAGGTGGAGATAAGTGTGGGCCGTGGCCCACACTACAGCCCATCAAAAGGAAGTGGCATTAACATGAGACGCGCCCATATCAGACCTGGACTGATGGCTAAGTTTCCCTTCATGCTCATGCTCCCCAAAAGTTAAAAATCGGGCACTTGGCCTACGAAAACTTTACTACCGGCGACGGAAAGAAAGGTGATGCCTCCGGCGGCAAGAGTCAAAGATCGGGCACTTGGCCTTCGAAAATTTTAATGCCGGCGACGGAAAGAAAGGTGCTTCTTCCGGCGAGAGTCAAAGATCGGGCACTTGGCCTTCGAAAAATTTAATGCCGGCAACGGAAAGAAAGGTGATCGCTGCAGAAGATCATCTAACGTCAATGTTCCATATTTTCTCGCATACCAATAGCAGTGACCAGTGTCATGTATGAGCTATCGTTTACAAACCCACGCGGATTTGGCAATAAAAGAATCAAGTACAGCTAACTTCTTGAAGTTATTTTGTTTTTCTACGGTACTTAGTCAAAGATCCATTATGTGTTTTTGTTAGTTAATTAACTTATTGCACCGGTGGAATTTGTTTTTCTACGTATACTTAAGGCAATTAGAAGACCAAAATGACCAGCATCTAAAACCCTCATTAACCATTTACGTGTGTGAGAAAACCATGATCCCCACAACTTGGAGATTATGGTTTCTACGAGTTTACCATCATCTAAAACCCCCACTAAACACCGGTGAAGAGAACCAGCATCTAAAATCCCCACTAAACAGCGGTGAAGAAATTGGTGCAAGAGATTACCATACACATGCGGAGAGAGAGAGCGCAGAACAAAACCAAATAGATCACAAATATACAAGCCCAAAACACATCGGGAAAGGCACTACACCAAATAATGATAACAAAAACCTAATAGAAGACCAAGAAACCAGCAATCAAATGCCTCTAAAAAATCCCCAAGTTTTTGGTTTAGTCAAAGATCCATTATGTGTTTTTGTTAATTAATTAACTTATTGCACCGGTGGAATTTGTTAGTTAATTAACTTATAGATCTCCATAAAATCACCTCATTTTCATCTAAACAAACTGACGTGTAGAGTTTTTTCTTAAAACTTAATTGGAAACTAACAACGCCGCTGTTTTTTCGTTTTCGATTCAATGGACCATTGCCGGTTGGGATCCCAGCAGTAATTGGCAATTTTAACGCTGTGTGGTCGCATTGACAAGATGGCTAGATCCACTAATGCCAATTCCTGGAAGAAGTTTTATTTCAGATTGTTGACTGACTGCAGTAGAAGATGAATACAGACAATACATACGCATGGCCAAACATTAGAAAAGATGACAGACTGATCCTCTGTGGATTGGACTGGTGTCTATAACCAGTCTAGAGTGTTAAGAAAAGTGGGGAAGTTGCAGTAAATTAAAGGTTCTTTGGCGCACTGTTCAGCTCAAAGTTCTTTAATCCTCTCGGTTGAAGTGGGCAATCTTTCGGCTTTGGTAGATCTCTTGTTGTAGTGGGAGAGAGGGCTGTTACAGATGCTTGGCCGTGCCCTGTTTGGGGCTGCCCAATCATCAAATTCATTCAGAAATTGGAAAATGCTGGATTCCACTTGGCTGTATGGGGTAGGAATTGTTTTGGTAGTATTTCAGACCGTATCCATTCCCTTAAAGTAGAGATAGATAAGATTCAAACTAATTTAATTTTTGATATGGATCGAGGTGATACATCTGCGCATGTAATTCATTCTGTATTATGAGAAGAAGTAGGGCAGCCTTTAGCTATGGAAAGCTCACATTGAGATGAAAATACAAGCTTTTTCTTATTGAGAGTTTGAAGCAGGTTTAGTCTTCTTTTTCATAACTATCAAGCTACTTTTAATGATGAATAGAGATGTCAACGGGTGAGATTCGATGAGATATAATCATATCTGTTTTTGATATTCACATTTTTGAACTCAAATACAAATACAGGAAAGTTATATCTAAATCCGAATCCAATTTCACTATTGAATCTAACTTTTATATTCTAATTCAAATCTGAATTTTGAACCGAATTTGCTTGATTTTCAAAATATAGGAGCATTAGACATGGGATATTTGTTTTAAAAATAAATCCAATCCGAATATGATATGATACTTATGTAGATCTGAATCCAATAGGATGTCATTTATTAAATCCAAATCTGATCTGATTTCTTAATTGGATATTAAATTTTTCATATCCAATTTGTTTGGAACAGTTCAGTGAAATGTCCAATACAAATAGGATATCTTAATATCCCTAAGGATGGTTAATGGAATTTTGCAGTGTTAAACCCACCATTAAGATATTTAATGAACCAAACCCCGCGAACTCTTGCCTAAGTAAACCACTGGAACTGGTTGCATGACCCAAACATAGGACCAACCAAATATTTGGGACCCGATGCATGTGCTAGTGTAATTCTAGATAGTAATCAAGTAACCAAACAATAAGGAACAAAAGGTGGATAATGTCATCCTGTTGTGGTGGGTATCACTTTGAATCACAGTTAGCAGCAGACTTTGTGATTTGAGTCGCGAATTGCTGCAGTTAGGTAGGACCGTTCATTTACTAGATCACCAATCAAGGTTTACCGAGTCAGTTGCGATTGTCAACCAATTACTAGTTACATTAGGCGTAATAAACTGCTTAGATTTCTTCACTAAGCAACAATCAAGAATTCATCCAGACGGAAATTGATTCCTCTAACACCATTAAATGTACATTGCCAGATGGATCTCCTTTTTCGAGAAGAAGGGATACTTGGAGGAAAAAGAAAAGAAATGAAAGTGTGGTAGAAATTCAATCCCTCTAAAATTGTAAGGATTGTAAGGATCGTGAAGGAAAGGAAAATAAAGGAAGGAATCAAGCGTGATTCCATTCATTTTCCTATTCTTCCCTACCTTTTCCTCTCGGCGTAAAGCGTAAAGGCCAAGTGACAACGACCGAATGGAGGGATTTTAGCCGTCACCACGTCCACCATGTCAGTGGCTGGCACTGTGACGGGAGCAGGAGAGGACGTCGCAGCGTGAACTGAGCGGCAGTGTGAACTTATAAATTGGGGTTATCCTGTGATGCAGTCTGCAACGTTCCCTCTTTCCCTTTTCGCCTCCCCAACTTCTCCACCTTCCTCTTCCGCTCGCCCACAAAAGCATGGAGGACGGTGACAAATGTTGGAAGCTGATTCTCCTCCTCTCTACCGCGCTGTGGCTCCAGGTGTTGGCTTCGCTCCTTCAAGTTGGAGGAGATTCTTCTGTCTCGGCAACCCCCTTCCACAGGCAGGGCCTGCCTCTGTTTTGTCTCTTCCTGGCAGCCCTCGGCCTCGGCGTCGCCGTCTACTTCTCGCTGGCCTCTGTCTTTCTGCGCCCCCCACCGTTTGCCAGCCGCCGTCTCTAGTGCTCTTCTGTGGACATCCATTGTGTCGATCACCTCTGCATTTTGCTTCCTGTTTACCCTCTAAAGCATCAATACCAGAACTATATCCGCTCTCCCTTTCCTTTGTTCACTGTGCGTATTCCCCTATACATAAATAAGAGTGTGAGCAATAAAAGTATCATGTTCCGAACTGCGTTCGAGGGATGAACTTCGTTATATTATACTCTCTGGTTTCGTTGCTGGGTGTTTATGTATTTCGAAATTTGTGATCTCATGTTAGAATATTATGTGCCCCTTATATAATTATATATCTTAAGAAAAAGAAGAACGGCTCTAGTCCAAAGAGCTCCTCTCTCTCTCTCTCTTTTTCTGTCTCCCCCTCTGTTCTTTACTCGCAATAACTCGGCTGCCCTTTCGCTCTCTCGGCGGTTTGAATTTTGAGCACCCTCCCTGTGCTTCTTCCCGTTCGCTTCCGATGTAGTTGCTGCCGTCGGTCCTCCAGCAGGCGCCCGGCCTGCGCCCTCTTCGGGCACCCTTCCATCCCCGCCCGGCCTCCTGCGGTTCGCCTACGCGCTTTCTCTCTCGCTTATCCTTCTGTACGGTGAACCGAACCGCCATCCCCTGCTTCCGGCCGCCGGTCGCCGCCGCCTTCGCCCGGCATCCGTCCTAGTCCTGCGTCCTCCGTCTCGAGCTTGGGAGTTGGGTCAAAATCGGGCTTAGCAGATCTGTGTAAGAGTGGGTTTGGAGAATCTGGGCCTATATGGTTTGCAGTTGCTACAGATATCAATAGATCAGACTTAAATTGGTTATGCCGTTTCCCATATCCGATTTATCAAATGTTGATATAATGACGTTGGATTCAGAACTGAATCTGAATCCAAATCTGATTGGATAACATTCATTTAAAACAGAGTCCGAATCAAATTTTGGTTGGATGCCATTTGTGCAACCCTATTTCTTAATTGGTCATCTCCTAGAAGCTGTTTTATGAGAAATAACCATGCATCAACGACCTAACTAATGTCTAGAAAGCTATAAAGCTAGGTAGATGCTTACAAAAACATATTGATTTGGCGACTCAAAGGCAAAGCCGGCAATGAATAAGCTAACTAGTATATGGGGAGCACATTAATTGTCAAAAAGCAGCGCTTGTTCTATGCTCATAAACTAGTTCTAAATTAATTTACGACAATAAAAGTCCATGTAAGTATGTTGTTATTGGCCAGGTAATGCATTAAATTTATAATGAAGCAGATAGTAAGTAGCAGGGTTTGAAACGCTTCTAAAATGCATAATATTTAAAAATATAAAGGTCAAATGGTCATATTGAACGAGAATTTAAATGAATATCTAAAGTCTAATATTCACCATTCATGCTCAATTTTGATCCATCGTATATCAGTCACATGTTGATTTCGTTCTTTCATAGAACTACGCTGTATTTTTACAATTATTATACGAATCCATGCTTGGTTGGCTAGTGGTCCGCATTACGTCTATGTCGCTCTCTGTCCACTCTGACGTTGATCCGAACGACCTTTTCGAGTGAAGACAAATTAAGATGCACTTCTTTTGGCTTCCATAGTGATGTGACATTGTCATATTTAATGTGACATTGTCATTTACATTCTCATATTTGATGTGACATTGTCATATGGTTATTTTTAATCTCCACAGAAACCTTTCAAGTTGGAAGAGAGCATACTCTAAATTTTGATGTAATACACTACCAAACTTATTTCTAGTTCTTCGTCAACTCCACCAATAGTGCCACAATCAGCCCGTAACCCCGCCAGTCTCAAGCATGAGCGTAACTCTTCAATCGTATGTGGAGGTCGCCATCCTCTCAGCGTCTCTACTTTTGTCTGCCTCCATTTTGACCAGGCCTTGGCTGCTCACGTGCCCTAGATGCCAGAGTTGTTACGTTTCGAAGAAGACGTATTTAGATAACTTGCATGTAATTGGTTCTGCAGCAGTGGCTGATCACGTGCCCTACATAAGAGAGCTGTTATGTTATGAAGACGCATTTAGATAACTTCGCATGTAGTTAGTTATGCTGCAGGGTGGACAGAACTAGTCGCAAGTGCTGTAGGTGTTCTTCTTCGTTGGCACTATAGAAAAGTATATCATAAAAAAAAACTAAGACAAACCGGCGAAAAAAAAGGTCTCATTGAATGCTGTTCTGACCACGTTAGTAGACTGTACCATGCAATTCGTCTAGCAAGTCCTCAATGATAGGGATGGGATAACCGACTTTTAAGTTTTAACCCTTATCGCATTGAGAGCATGGTAATCCATGCAAAACCTCCAGCTCCCATCCTTTCTTTTTGACTAACAGCATGGGTGAGGCAAAAGGGCAATGGCTGGTTTGAATGATGCCCTCGGCCAGCATTTCTCTCACCATCCTCTCCGGACTCCAAAGCCTCTCCCTGGAAATGGCTGTATTCAACAACACCTTAATTTTCCTTTATTCAATTGCTCCTTGTGTGTGTTGTCTTCCCCTTGCTTGCGCTAGAGACTGTTCTTCAGTTAACAACATCATGACATATGCCATTTCCCCTGTTTTCAGTTTGGCAGCTGGTTGCATAGGTTTCTTCAGAAGTGCTTCTGCATTCCTACGAAGTCCCATACCACCTTTCCCAGACTACACAGCCAGTGAATTCCCAAAACTGGGTCTGTGGCCACCATAGCTAGCATGAACGGCTCCACCAAAAATTTGTGGCCTTCATGTCCAGTGCCTTTTAAGAGCATCTGCCTTTACATTTCCCTGTGCTTCCATCGCCAACTATCACGTTGAACTCCGGTTGTTGTTCCACCCTACAGTCCAAGGTTTTTGCTAATTTCTCTGATATGAAATTATGGGTTGTTGTTCCACCCTACAGTCGAAGGTTTTTGCTAATTTCTCTGATATGAAATTATGGGAAGAGCCTGTGTAAACCATGATGCTTACCAGGGGCGGAGCCAGGATTTCGTTTAGGGATGGGCCAAATAATCTAACATCAAATTTAGGTAGGGCCAAAATGAACCTAAGTAAAAAAAATACATTGAACAATTAAAAAAAAATTATTTTTGTAATGTAAATTTTTTTTTTTCTAGCTAGTTTGGGGGGGGCCACGGCCTAGGCGGGCCCTCCCCTCCCTCCGCCACTGATGCTTACCCTGCGTCCTCTCAGGAGCCCTTTCACACGTATTAGTTGAGGCACGTCATCGCCTGCCAATGCGTGGAGTGAGATTTCAAGTTGTAACTCGATTCACGTTTCTCCTATCTATAGGCCTGTTCTTCCAGCGCAGCAATCTCATCTTCCACTGATAGTTGTTCCTCTTCCTCAACCAAGTGCATATGTAATTTTCTGCAGGTATGGCCCGGTGACCAAGTTTGGTCGCAATGAAAACATATCCCTCTTCGCCGTTTCTCTTTAATTTGATCAGGCGTCAGTGTTTTGATTACCTGTTTCGGTGCCGGACTAGGTTTCACGTTTAACACTGCTGGAGCTGTTGGCTCTGGCCGCAATCCTGGTAGCTTCGTATTCCTGTCCGCTGTGTTACCAATTCTGCTGAAGGTGCAAAACCTGTGCTGTTTATCCTCAACCATTCGTGCGATCTCAAAACAATATGGAAGAGAGTGAGGCTTGGTGCCTGCATCTCGATCCTGATTTCGTCTTTCAATTCCCCTATGAAGGCTCCTGCTAATGCTTCAATAGGCCAACCCCTGGCCATGTTACTGAGTTCCTCAAAGAGCTCCTGATAATCCAAAACCGATCACCGCTGCTTAATCTTCGACAGCTCCACATTATAGTTGAGGAATGCTGACGGTCTGAAGCGGGACTTCATGGTCTCGATCAGTTCAGGCTGGCTTTTTGCTACTTATGTTTCCTTTCTCTCTGTTACTCTATGCAAAACTCGTCTTTGTTTGGTTCCTCTTGGCACTATCAGCTTTCACTTTAGACAGTTAGTTGTTTGCTGTTATTTCTCCCCTTCCCCCTACTTTAGCCATCACAGACCCAAAAAATTGAGCTTTTTCTAGTTCATCAAACGCACCTCATTTTAGTATGAGGTGAAATTTCTCATCTTCCGCCCTTTACCAAGGAAACATTCTCTTATGAAATATCCCCTCCAGAACAAGGGAAACAATCGAACACTACCTAGGTTGAGAAGTATCAACTTCTATGTATGGTGGAGACCACAATGCAAAAGGATGTGCCAAAGACTGAACAGATCTTCTGCTGCCAATTGCAGAAAATGTTTCGGCAATAAGTTCTAGATCTCCATTGGACCGAGCAAAATCTAAATTTACCATCCCGGCTAACGTGATCTCCTGCATCAAGGGTGGTACGTTGATCATGACAACATGATTTTTGTCTCCTGGAACTATGACCAGAAAAGAAGCGATAGGCACATTCTGAGAAGCAACTGCTCATCTTCCCAGCTGAATCCGCTTATTGTTGAAAGCAACTAAGTGGCTTCCTGCTTCCAGTCATCTTCTTCCCCGAGTCCTTCGGAAATAATTAATGTAATAACTGTAAAAGCTTCTGGCAGTTCAACTAGGAGTCCCCTGTTTCAGCAGTAACCATAACAGTCTATACAGTCCTACCTACTTTATGAGAGATTTGACAATTAGAAGCAAGCGATCAAAACTGTCGATAAGATATTTTAACAGAACAAATCCATAAGTGACAAAGCATAACAAAAAGGAAATTTTCAAATATGAGTAACAGGTAATATTGCTTTACTTTAATGAAGAATATATATGAAGCATATAACAATTTGCATGACGGAGAAAATGTAGAGTATAACACCTGTGTCAACATAAATTACAGTTACATAAAAAGGTATGAAGATACCCATGTCCCATGATGTTCGAATGACTAATTAAATGGGTAAAAAAAGGTAGGTTAGATGGTGATGATCAGTTATATGCCCCTCCGGCCATTCCTTCACCATTGGCGCATTGGAATGTTGGGCAATCGCCTGTAACCTGCAGTCCACTCCCAAGACGACCTTCCAGCCCCGAAAGTGGTGATGCCAGTTAATTTTGGGGCAATCTTCAATATCGAACACTTCAAGCATGGGGATGAAGCTCATAAAGCCTTATAGGTTTCCCCGTATGCCCAGCATGCCGTTAGGCCAATGAGAGATTGAAGAAAAAGATAATGTAAAAGCGTGACATATGTGCTACAATGGCAATTACAATAGGAAGCAAGGCTGTAAGGCGGGGCGAATCCAGAAAGATTGCCTCAGTTTGGATGGTTCTCCACAACTCGGGAACGTGAAGTTGGAATCGCCTACCGAAATGTCGAAAAGGAAAGGTCTTGAAAGAAAGGATGATCCAATATGGCTCCCACCCCACAACGGGAAGGGAGAAACCGATCCTGGCGGAGGACAAAACCATTCAGAAATTACAAAAGGAGGTGATAGCCGTATCGAGCCAGAAGATCCTCGAAGCCAATTGTTCCAAACGAAGCTACATTTCTATCCAAAAGGACATAAACAGACGCAAGGGGCTGCACTCCAATAACTTGCTCTGCAAGGGGAGGCTCGTTGGCGTAACTCGAAATGCCGAACGTGTAAATTGTCAGCAGAAAGGGATAAAGGCACTCTCGGGTCCCGGGCCGGGCTGCCGGCGGGGCGGGGTCCGGGTCAGGTCCTGGCTTAATGGACTGGCCCGGGTTTCCGGAGTCGAGCTCGATCCTACTTTTGAAGGATTAACAAATATTTTTTTAATTTTTTTATTGTAATAATATATATCTATTATTAAAAAATATATTTCATAATTAAAAATTATTTTAATATAATCAAACCCTCGAACTGGTCTGGACTCGGTTTTTCCCGGCCGATCCGGTCTGATGCCCACCCAAGTGCGAAGCCAGGATTTTCTTTTGGGGTGGGCCGGCAGTTCGACTTTTGGATCCGAGTACGGCCAAACCAAATTATAATACAAAAAATATCTTATGCAATTAAAAGTATTATTTTTTTCAATGTAAAAAAAAAAAATCATTGGATGAGGTGTGGACATGGCCTAGGCGGCCTCCCTTCCCTCCAGCCATGTGCCCGAACTTCTCTCAATGGGTGAGGTGGGGTCATGGCTTAGACGGCCACGTTCCCTCGGCCCATGTGCCCGAACTTCTCTCAATGGGTGGTGAGGTGGGGCCATGGCCTAGGCGGCCCCCTTCTTAATGGGTGGGTGAGGTGGGGCCATCGCCTAGGCAGCCCCCCTTCCCTCAGCCCGTGCCCGGACTTCTCTCAATGGGTGAGGTGGGGCCTATCGCCTTGAAAGCCCCCTTTCCCTCAGCATGTGCCCAAACTTCTCTCAATGGGTGAGGTGGGGCCTATCGCCTTGAAAGCCCCCCTTCCCTAGCATGTGCCCGAACTTCTCTTAATGGGCGACGTGGGGCCATCGCCCCCTTCCCACATCCTACCCTGTGGAGGATGAGTGTCAGCCGCTTCAGCAAGTAGTCCAGAACTGTTTCTCCGCTCCCCTGTTCCTTTCCGTAAAATAGTTCCGTGGATTATCAAGACTGTCACCGTTGGAAACATGTATTGGTTCTTGTCGAGAAAGAAGGGATCAGATCTCTTATCAAGATCGCAGTCTACATTTTCGGTGGATAATAGATTGAGATAGAAATTGATTATGTGTTATCATAATCTTGTATACCAAAAAATCTTGTAAGCGATATCGTTTCTTGTACTATAAATGTTGCTCAAAGGAATCAGTAAATATCAAGTTCTCTCAAAGTTCTTCTCTTC
>JAANDH010000331.1:0-91735 GCA_011799765.1 Nymphaea thermarum
TGTGGTAGTTATTTGATTATTTAAAAGTTAGAGTTCCCTTTTGTCTTTTTATAACTTTTTATGTCTTAATTATGTAACAGCCACAGCCGTGCCCTAATCTCTCTTTAAATAGAGATTAGGGGACGATATGAAAGAAGTTCTTTCTCTCTCTCTCTCTCTCCCTCTCTCTCTCTCTCTCTCTCTCTTCCACGTGCAACATATGGTATGGATGCTATCATAAGTGAGATTCAATAAGGCTTGAACTCACTATAATTGTGTATTAAAGTTAGGGTTTACTAATTAATTACATGGTTTAGATCATTAGAATAGTGGGTGATTATTTTGAACATAGTGACATTTCAATTTCACATCTTATGAAATAGATCATGTTTCTAGTCATGTGACCCTAACGAAACATAGATATGTTAACTAATAGTGAACATGCTTGGACAACACATTAAGAACATTGATCATTCTTTTCTTTTTACAAGGAGATGGCTACACCAAGTAAGACCCTGTTAGGCTTAGCCCACATTTAAAAATTGAATGGAGACAATTATGACATTTGACATCGAAAGATCTAATTTGCCTTAGAGAAGGTTGAAACCCTTGACGCCCTGAACCATGTTACGGTTAGACCTGAGGGGAATGGTCAGAGACATAAAAACTTATAATGCATGGAAACACATCACATTGTTGCTTGTGTCACAATGTTATGCTCAATGCAAGATAACATAATGTGTCAATATGAACATTATGACATTGCACCTCATATATAGATAGCTCTCAAAGGCAAGTTTGGAGGCACTTCGACTACTAAGCTTAGGAAGCTTGCTATCAAATTTCATTTATATAGAAAGCAACATCAACACACTATGAGTCGGTATCTCAGAGAGACAGCCAACATATTAGAGACCTCAATTTTGCTGGACATGTTCTCATAGATGAACAACAAGTTCAGTTAGTGATAAGGACATTGCCAAATAATTGGGAACGCATGGAAATTAATGACTCATAATGAGAGGATAAAGATCCTTGGTGACATTGCTCGTCATCTTGAACTAGAAAATGAGCGTCTTGAGGCTGATAAATCTAGCAATCAAACCTACATGGCTGAAAATTCTAAGAATGTTCTTTGTCGTAACTATAAGAGAGGATTTGGTCCAACGAGGTTCAGGGACAACCGTAGTAAGGCACAGGGCAAGAAGATGTATGATGGAAAACTGAGACCCCATGAAAAGTTTGCAGGAAAAAGGACAAGGGAAAAATAAAATGTTTTAATTATGGTCAGCTTGGTCACTTCGTGAGAGAGTGTAGTGCACCTAAGAAGATGTGTGAACCAAAAGGTTTGCCTCTCAAAGATCCAGTCTACGTATTCTTTTGTTTCTAGTTGTACCATAGCTATTGAATTTCAACTTTTGTCGATTGTAGAGAGGAGCAATATACCATGTAATGTGTGATCTTAGTGCAGTTGTCGAATATCGAAAAATCTCAACTGAAGGAAGATGGTTGTTCTTGGAGAACAACACTCGTGCAGAGGTTCGTGATATATGAACCTGTCAACTGTCTCTATATAATGGACAAAGTCTTTTGTTGCACGATGTACTACATGTTCCTGATATTCGACGAAACCTTGTTTCAGTTTTTGCTTTATTGACTTTTGGTTATAGACTTGTTTTTTAAGACAATTTTGTTGTGATACTGTTCAAAAACTCTAATAATTTTTTTGTGTTGGATGCTTGTTTTAATTTCTGTTATGTGAATGGTGAATGTTTTAGTAGGCATACAAATGTTTATGTGTTAACTTGGCATGCTTGCGTGGGTTATATTGGACTAAAGCTAATAGATAGACTTGTATGTAAGAGATTATTGGGGTCCGTCATGAAATTTGATATGTTTGTCTACCAATATTGCTTGGTAGGAAAGTTGACATGAAAACCGTTCGGTAAGGTAATTAGGGCAAATGCTCCATTGCAACTAATTCATTCAAACATATGTAGTCTTATGAGTGTAACTAGTGGCATGGAGACCGAGTTAGAGAATATTTGTTAGAACAGTTCAATGAACCATGTAATGAGAAAGAATAGATATAGACAATTGATCACTCCTCGTACTCCACAACATAATGGAGTTGTTGAAATGAGAAACAGAACCTTAATGGAGATGGTCATATCTATGATGGCGCGAGCACAATTGCCCATCTCCTTTTGGGGAGATTGTTTATTGACTGCACGTCCTTAATTGTGTTCCTATTAAATTTGTTTCATCCATTCCTTATGAACTATGGACAAGTAGATGACATGACCTTAGCCATTTAAGACATTAAGGGTCAGCAGCGTATGTTCATGATTTTTCTCATCCACAAGAAAAATTAGGTCCAAGAGGAAAAAGGTGTATATTTATCACTACAAGGGATATGTATTCATAGGAGAAAACAGTGATGGAGTATTAGTGGAATAGATTCACAAGATGCCACATTCTTAGAGAATGAATTTCCTAAAAAGGGTGATATAGAGAAAATATTCAATTATATGAATTAGATGATCCTGAACAAGTAAATAATATTGTTTATGAAACTGAGAAACAACATGAGATGTGTTGGTCACCCTTAAATAGTGGGAGTGAACATTGTATAGAACAAGATGTCAGCATTGTCGCAATGTTTCGTCAAAGTACAAGAAAGAGAATTCCACGACACAGATTTGACGTAGAAGGAGAAGCTATGATGAAGAGATAGCTCCATGAGCACTAATAAAGTTTGGGAACTTGTTGATCTTCCTCCAGGGAGAAGAGATATTGGGAACAAATGGATTCTCAATATAAAGAGAAATGCTCAAGGGTCTATTGAAAGATTTAAAGCTCGCCTAGTTGCAAAAATATACACACAGAAAGAGGGCATAGACTATGATGAAACTTTTTCTCCAATAGTTAAACTGACTTATGATCACCTCATACTAGATATCTTCTCATATATGAATATGAAATTACATTAGGTGGATGTGAAGACAACATTTCTTAATGGAGAAGTGGATGAATAAATTTACATGGAACAACCCATGGGGTATGTTACCAAAAGCTATAGGCGCAAAGTTTGCAAGCTCAAACTATCCATTTATGGGCTTGAGCAATCATTCAGACAATGGTATTTGAAATTTCATGATATTATCATATCGAACAGTTTTGACATGACTGATGAAGACTGTTGAGAAAATAAGTTGTTTCTTGGTATTTAAAGTATTATGTGTTTTAGCACTTTGTTTTAGATAGCTTTCTGAATTTTTAATATTTTGGTGGACTCTTTATGTAAAGGGTTAGTCTTAACCCTAATCTTATTTAATCTAATGAAAAGAGGTGCAGCCGTGTGATGTTAAGCTGCAACCTTTCTCTCCTCCTTCCTCTCGTCCTTCCCTATTCTTCAACGTAACATGGTATCAGAGCTTGAGACCTAGGACTGTGACGTCTAGGGTTTCATTCTCTTCTTCTTGTTAAAGGTGAGCGTTTAAGATTGTTGCTGTCGGTGGGACTGCTTCATCAAGAAAAGGGGCAGATCACGTTCTTCATGTAGAGACGTGATCTGTACCCTATGTCGCTGCTGAAGAAGGTGTGTTGCTGATGTTCAGAACTGAAGGTCGAAGTCCCTCATGGTGCTAAAGAAGAAGTGTTGTTGTTGGTTGTTTAAAAGTTCAGATCTGAAGGCAGAGGTGATGTCGCTGCTAGTCGTGGGTGTGGACCAGATCTGCTTCTGACGTTGATTGGTTCAGGCGCAGGTTTGATTTTCAGACGTTGATTATCCAAATTTTATAATAACGTTTGATCTGCCTGGCATGTGGTGTAGAGTTGTTTTTTCAGTCGCTAGTTTGCCCTGAAACCTTATTGCAACAGCCTATAAATATTGATTTTATTCAGTCTGGCGTATGGTGGAGTTGGAATATTGCTGAAATATTGTGTAGATGCTAGTATATATCTTGTCTGTCGTTGTCTCTTAAAGAATATCTATTTCGTGGGCCTGGTTTCGTGGTTTTATCATGGCTGCCAACAGATCTATACAATTCGATAGAACGGAATCTGAAAATCAACGCATAGACACAAGTGTTGAATACAAAGCTTTCTCAAATCCTTTTTCGTTTGGATCTACTATCAAACTTGATGGAGCCAACTATGATGTATGGGCTAGAACATTCATGTTGTCGGTCGTCGGACATGGGAAGAAATATATATTAGAAGAGGACGAACCAGTTGAAAAAACGGGTAAATACTCTCGGTGGGAGGAAGAAAACAACATTATTAGTGCTTGGCTTATGAATAGCACTGAGCCCCCACATTGCAACAACCAAAGATATGTGGAATTTACTTCGGCAAACGTATTCTCACGGTAAAAATATCAGTAAAATTTTACAGGTTCAGCAAGAATTGTTACAAATGCAGCAAGGGGACATGGATTTGACAGAGTATTTTACAAAGTTGAAGTTTACCTATGAAAAGATGAATTCCTTAAAACCACCCTGTAAGCATTGTGTCAAATCTCACATGGAGCAAATGATTGTGGTTAAATTTCTTGATGGACTATCCTCTGAATATTCTGCATCCAAGGCTCAAATGCTTACAGGTTTTGATTTTTCTGGTCTTGATGAGGCCTTCAATAGACTAAACAGATTGGCTGTTACTCTTCCTCCATCCTCGAACAGCACGCAGCCATCTGCCCTTGCCTCATTTGGAGGAGGAAGATGTGGTCTATACTCTTCTCGTGGTAGAGGAAGAGGCCGAGGCCCGGGAGGACGTGGATGACTTCAGTGTACTTTTGGTGGTCGTCTTGGTCACCTAGAGGATAGGTGCTGGAATAAAATGGGTAAACCTAACTCATCCACTTCTTCGTCTGTGACATCTTCATCCAGCTCTACTCCAAACACACGTCCTATCACTATGGCTCCTAAGGCGAATCCCACTGTTGCTTCAGTAGATGCTACATCTCTTAATTTAAGTCCTGCTGAAATTGATTTAATTATGGAGCACAGGTCTAATGCTACTCCTTCTACGTCATCGGCATCTACAGTTGTCACAAGTTCAGCGTACTCTGCAGGTAACACTACTTCTAAAGGCTGTTGGATAATTGATTCTGGAGCATCTAAACATTTTTGTGGAGATACGAGTATTTCAAACCTGAAGAAATTTGATTCTCCTCAACATATACGCTTAGCTGATGGAAGACTATCACCTGTTGAAGGACGTGGAGATGTTCTTCTTTCTCCCTCTTTACATGTTCACGATGTATTATATGTTCCTGAATTTCTGAAGAATTTGTTATCTGTAAACAAACTAACTAAAGAGATGAATTGCAGAGTGATTTTTGACTCGGGTACTTGTGTATTTCAGGACCTATCGACTTGGAGGAAGATTGGTGGAGGCCATGAGATAGACGGAATATACATCTTGGATACTTTTTCTAAGGAGGCGTCATTCCATGTTGATTCTACTTCAAGTGCTTTTCAGTGGCATCTCAGATTGGGTTATCCTTCATTCCCAAAACTTCGGTTGTTGTGTCCTCAAATCTCTTCCACAACGTCTATAGAGTGTTAAGCTTGTCAACTGGGCAAGCATAGTCGTGCTTCCTTTCCATCGAGTCAAAGTCAGTCTAGTCAATGTTTGTTTGATTTAATTCATGTTGATGTTTGGGGACCTAGTCGGGTTCCAAGTCGGTTGTCGTCTCGTTATTTCCTTTCCATTGTTGATGATTTCTCTCGTGTCACTTGGGTGTTTTTGATGAAAGATATAACTGAAGCTCCTTGTATCCTGAAATCTTTTATATTGGAAATAAAGACTCAATTTAATTTTTGTGTCAAGGTTATTCGCACTGACAATGCTCTCGAGTTCAAATCCTCTCATTTACTTGATTTTTATAAATCCCTTGGTATTGTGCCACATTTTACATGTCCTCACACATCGTAACAAAATGGTGTAGTTGAAAGAAAACATCGCCCATTTGTTGGATGTAGCCCGTATCATCATGCTTCATTCTCATATGCCTTCAAAATTTTGAGGGGATGCAATCTTGACTGCATGTTACCTAATAAATAGAATGTCATCATCTTCCATAGAAAACAAAATTCCAATACAAATTCTATACCCAAATAAAGCTTTATTTTCGTTACCCCCACGTATATTTGGGTGCACATGCTTTGTCCATAAACTTGGTCCTAATCGAGATAAACTAGCTGCTCAAGCAAGTAAATGTGTGTTTGTGGGCTACTCTAAAAATCAAAAGGGATATTGCTCTGATCCTACATCTAATCGAGAGTTTGTCAGTGCCGATGTAACCTTTCTCGAGTCATCTCCATTCTTTCTTGCAGGTCCTTCGAATTCAAAGTCTGAGATGGCATCTTTAGTTCCACTCCCAATTCCTCCAATTCCCCTTGAGTCGCTTCCTTGCTCATCTTCACCCTCCATTCCATGGTTCAAAGATCATCCTCTCACATATTCAAGAAGATATCCATCACTAAATGACCCAGCACCATCTTGCTCTCAGGAGGTAAGTAGTTTTGAATTACATAACATACCTGAGTGTTCCATTAATGCTCCGGTTCCTGATGAATTACCTATTGCTCTGCGTAAAGGGATTAGACAATGTACAATTCATCCTCTTTCTAAGTTTGTTAGTACAGCTCATGTTGGAAATCATATATGCAAATTTATTGATGCCTTGTCAGCTACTTCCATTCATATTTCTCACGAACAAGCTATGTTGGACTCTAAGTGGCACCAGGCTATGAAGGAGGAGATGGACTCTCTATTATCTCGTCACACTTGGGATCTCGTTGAACCTCCTTATGGGGTCGATATTGTCGGCTCGAAATGGGTTTTCACTATCAAGTACAACTCAGATGGTACAGTTGAGCGCTACAATGCATGTTTGGTAGCAAAATGGTACACACAGACATATGGTGTTGATTTCTTTGAAACCTTCTCTCCTGTGGCACGTTTGGGCACTATACGACTCATTATTTCTGTTGCGGTTCATTATGGATGGAACATGTACCAACTCGATGTTAAAAATGCATTTCTTTATGGGGATTTAACTGAAGTTGTCTATATGCAACAACCACCCGGATTTGAGAAACAGGAGGAGTGTACCAAGGTATGTCTGTTAAAGAAAGCTATATATGGTTTGAAACAGAGTCCTAGAGCATGGTTTCAGAAGTTGTGTGATGTTGTGTCTAAGTTTGAGTTTCAGAGATCGCCTCTAGATCATTCATTGTTCATAAAAAGGACTTCCAGCAGTATAGTTGTTATGGTGGTATATGTGGATGATATTATTTTGACTGGTGACAATGAACAAGAAATACAGGACACAAAGGAGTACTTGCAACAACATTTTGTTACTAAAGACCTTGGCTCTTTACGTTACTTCTTGGGGATAGAAGCGGCAATGAGCAAAGAAGGTCTCGTCCTTTCGCAAAGAAAATATGTTCTTGATTTGCTTCACGAAACAGGTATGACTGGAACTAAACCAGCTTCTATACCTATGAATTCTCGCACTCACTTATATGATGACAAATCTGAACCTGTTGATAGCAAATCATATCGGTCTCTCATTGGAAAGTTACTATATGTAACAATTACTAGACCTGATATATCTTTTGTTGTGGGAAAACTAAGCCAATTTATGGACAAGCCGATGAAAGCCCATTGGGATGCAGCTATGTTATTATTGAAATTTCTAAAAGGCTCTTCGGGAAAGGGTTTATTATTTAGAAGAAGCACCTCACTTCAAATAGAAGCTTACTCTGATGCAGATTATGCAGGCTCAGTTGATGATAGAAAGTCCACTACGGGATTCTGTATTTTTGTTGGTGGTAACTTAGTCTCTTGGAGAAGTAAAAAGCAAGTTGTTGTTGCTCAATCGAGTGCAGAGTCAGAATATCGAGCCATGGCTCAAACAACCACTGAGATAACATGGATGAAAGGCATGCTAGAATGTCTTGGAATTCAGGTTGAGCTGCCTATAAAAATGCAGTGTGATAATAAAGCGGCTACTTACATAGCAAATAATCCAGACTTCCACGAACGAACCAAACATATTGAAGTTGATTGTCATTACATTAGAGACTTGGTCCAAACAGGGATTATCTCTACTGAGTATGTTGCTTCTGAAGACCAACCTGCAGATATATTTACCAAAGCTCTTCCAATATCCAATTTTATGAAGTATTGTAGCAAGCTGAGCATGATAGACATATATGCTCCAACTTGAGGGGGAGTGTTGAGAAAATGAGTTGTTTCTTGGTATTTAAAGTATTATGTGTTTTAGCTCTGAATTTTTAATATTTTGGTGGACTCTTTATGTAAAGGGTTAGTCTTAACCCTAATCTTATTTAATCTAATGAAAAGAGGTGCAGCCGTGTGATGTTAAGCTGCAACCTTTCTCTCCTCCTTCCTCTCGTCCTTTCCTATTCTTCAACGTAACAAAGACCATTGTGTTTATATGAAATGACAAAAGGACAAGTTTGTTATTCTGTCATTGTATGTTGATGGCATACTATTAGCTAATAATTATATAGAGTTACTGTCAAGAATTGGTTGTCCATTCATTTTGAAATGAAGGATATGGGTGAAACAGTATTTATTTAGGCATTGAAATTAAAAAGATCGCTCAAAAAAACTTTTGACTCTTTCACAAAAGTCGTACATAAAAAAGGTCCTAAAGCAATTCAATATGCAAAGCTACAAACTAGGAAGTACTCCAATAGAAAAAGACGAGAGTCTATCAATAAAAATATGTCCACAAACATTAGAGGAGAAAAACCAAATGTCAATGGTTCCATATTCCAATGTGGTTGGCAGTCTTATATACCAAACTGTGTACATGGCCAAGCATATGTCATGTGGTCGGTATGGTTGGCCGATACTAGTCAAATTCTAGAAGTGCTTATTGAAAAGCAGTTAAAAGAGTTATGCAATACTTGAAATACATTGAAAATTTGGCTATATGCTATCATGGTGTTAGTGAAAATTTGCTTGTAGAAGGCTATATAGATGCAGATTAGATAGGAGACCTCAATGAATGAAAATCCACATCAACATATGAGTTTTTGCTTAACTATGGTGCAATATCTTAGTGTAGTAAGAAACAAACTTGTATAGCCCTATCGACCATGGAAGTAGAATTTGTAGTTGGATCTATGACAATGCAAGGCGTTTGGTTGATGTGACTATTTAAACATCTTAGTATTGTCTTGAATGCAAATGTTTCAATAACTATTTATTGTGATAATCAAACGGTGATCACGTTTGCGAAGAATCCAAAGTTTCATAGTAAAGCCAAATACATTGATACCAAATGTAAGTACTGTGAGATGTTGTTTAGAAAGGAAAAATGTTGTTGCATTATATTTATATTAATCAAATGGCAATTGATCCATTGACTAAGCTAATTACTTTTGATGTATTAAAAAAACATGTAATGTCGATGGGACTTACTAGCATATAAAGGTTGAACTTTTGTGTGATAATCTTTTTTTTTTAACATGCTACATATCTATGTTAGTTGTGTAACCAAGTGCAGATTGTTTACTCACATGAACTAATCGCCTTAGGCGCTATGCAAAAAATGAGCTGACATGAGATGAATAATACCTAGGGACGCTTACTGATAAGCGAGACGGGTTTTGTGTCTTGAGATGTCAATGAATCTGAGACATAGTACATTTGTGAGATCTTGAACATATTTATATTAAAATATCGCATTGATTGAATCAAGATGAAGTCTTAAAACTAAAGATCAATAAGACCAATATGATCTTATAAATTCCTGTAAACATGGTAACCAGATCTGAGAGCTTAGGTTATCTAAGTTGGACTCAGAGGGATATCTTTGAGAACTTGAGTCAACCTCTAGGATTTTAGTGTTATGTACTGCAAAAATTATTTAATTATTCAATTGCACATACAAATCTCACAATGGTGAGACAACTTTGTCGTAGTATGTAAGACATACCACATATGTTAGCATTGTTAAACAAAGTCTACCATATATGGGAAATGAATGATGATCCCTGCTCTTTCATTGTGTGAGTCCCATAGATACTGAATTTTATATTAACATATGTATCCGATTTACTGTCTTTATGGACTCGTGAATGTATTTTGCAGTGGTGAATTAGTGGTGCTCTTTTAGTGTGCTGCTTCAAAATTACGAATGATTCAGGTTTAAGGATAAATTTTTATTTACTCTAAGATATAATAAACAGTCTATCCATCATGTGCGAGTGGGAGAATGTTGGATTTTAGATCTAAATCCATTCATGATGGATTAAATCCAAAATTTATATTATAACCCAAAAGACCATGTTTTTGGGTGGTTACTGAGAAAGATCATGTATAAACGAAGAGAAAAAATAGAGGAGAACGGATGGTAGATCCTTGTGCAGTAAGGGTTGTGGGCATTAGGATTTATTCCAGAACACTGCAAAACTTGTTCCTGTCAAGCATAAGAGAGAGAAACTTCACCACCTGCAACAAGGTATGCATACCTTGTTGTTTTAGTTTGGCTTCCAATTTGTTTTTCTCAATATAAATAGCCAAAAATATGTTTTACCTTTTGCAAATCCTGTCCACCTGGATATCAACTTACGAAACCTATTAAAACGACTTATAGCTAGTCTTGTACATGATCTTAGATATATCAAACTTTCAATAGCTTCAAAATGGATACCTAAATCTGTTGTCCACAAGGACAATCAATTCTTAGCAATAAAAGTTTCAAATGATTACACAAATGTTCTAAAATCCTGTAAAATATAACTCATTTAAAACAATCCCCTACTTTTCCAGCATATACACAGCAGTCTAATTCATTGATATATTTTCAATCTTGTTATGTCGTTATGAAAAGTAAAGGATCAATGTCTTGGAGACTGTTTTAAACAATACAATGAGTTTTCCAACTGGTCTAATATTTATTTCCAATTTTCTTTTAGCTCACCATTTGTTATGGTGGTTTATATATCCAACTGCCAATATCCAGGTCATGATATGTGAATTAATTTGCCTCCCCACATGTTATATTCAATAACAACATCAAAGTTTATTGAAGACCTTTATGACATAACTTCAACAAATAATAATCATCAATCAAACATAATTAACAAGCTCTAGGCCTTTATGACCTATCAAGGCCTGAGGAGTAGAGAGTTTCAGCTTACTTAGTTATTTGCCTAACTGACCCACAGTTGGTTTTTTGTCAAACTGTTTCATAAAAAATTATCAAGTAGATCAAATTGATCTTCAAAAGAATTATTAAATTCATAATTGAAGTCCAGTGCTTCTTTTTAATAGGTAAGTTAGGTATGCATAGCTTATGTCATGAAGGGCATGCTGGCAGGTTGTTGGACCGATGAGAGTTTGATGGACAATTCTATTCATCTAGACACTACTCTTTTGGACTGCAAACAGTAAAATGAGACACTTTAGATGATGAATGTATTATGGGTCTACCTACGTGTCGAAGTAGCTTTAAACCATGAAACCGATGGAAGGGGAGAGGGCTTCGGCCCTCCTTAGATGGCTTCTGCTCACCCGAACTTAGATACACTTGCCATTTTTAATGTGTACAGATTATTATTCTTAGCAAGTGTTATCAATATGCTATCAACGCTTATTTCATATAATACATGGCTTACAGTATAAAATATATGTTTTTTTAATTTTTAAATCGATTTATCATATGTTAAAATCCTTAGAAGCTGATAAGGGCTACCCTTAAGAGTGGGCAATGGGCCGGGCACCCAATGGGTAATTGGGTACCCAACTCGTCATGCGCTGGGTTTGGACTGGTTGTTTGACACTTTGTTTGGTGTGCAGTCATTAGTAGAAACCATACCAATAAGCAATGGGTGAAAACTAGACCCTTTAAATATAATATTTAAAGTGTTTTTTTCTTTTAATCTAACCTTATCAATATGATCTTAATGATAGGTTGGCGCAAAAAAAATATTAAGTTGATCATTTTTTGAGCTTTAATGGTGTTTTTATAGTAAGCAAAAAATGAATGGCTCTCATAGCATCAACATTTTGATAATTAAAAATGAATATTTTTCATAAAAACAACTTGCTTGTATATCAAAATAGCTTTTATAAATATATTAAGATGTATGTACGTTGTTTAAAATAACTTTTTGCAAAAAATTAAAGGGATTTGGGTTTTATCCTTGACCTAAGTGTCTCTGATTTTTTATCAATTTTTCTTATATAAATAACTCATCTTTTTACATTTTTTATTTTGGTTTTTTTTTTCTCTTTTCTCTCTCTTTGGTGCATCGCCGATAACTTTCTTAAAAACTCTTCATGTATCGCTTGACGCTTATGACACTTTTTGAAACTCTTGACATGTTGCTAAGACTTTTGAGATGTTAAAATATGATATATAACAAGTTACACGTATGAGTGAACATTGAATTGAATACCCGATGAACATAAAGTTGATGGGTTGAATTCGACTCGATAACTAAACGAACTGAGTTTAACTGGACCTCGACTCTGTGGAGTTTGGGCCGGCCGACCGTGTTATTGACCAATAATACGCTATGCTATTGAAATAAGTTGATAGCGCTAGCAAGAAGGGGCGCAGCAGCCGATGTGAGAGAGATAAAAGTTGGATGAAAGTTTCCACGGATTCTGTTGTACTCTGGGAGAGGCTATTCGACTAATCGTCACCTGTAATCTTTGCGAAAGTGATCACCCCCTGTACATTCTTTACGGTTCTCCCCGTCTCTCCCTCATTCAATTTATGCATATGGTATTGAAGATAATCTCAAAACCGCAATACGATTCTCTGTTGGATGATTTATCATTTGTCATTCACACTGTCCCCCGCCATCGCGCATTCTTCCCTTCGGTTGATTAGGAGCATTCACCGGCAACAGGCGACTGCAGGCTCTTTCTCTCTCACCTGCAAGAAGCAACCGTGATGACAGGTTCTCTCTCTCTCTCACATCAAACACAGAAAAATATCAGGGAGGGAAAAGGAGGAGGCCGCAGCTGACCATCGACCGCCCTTCTTTGTCTCTCGGCCAAATGGAAAACGAGAAAGGAAAACGGTCGGCGACGGCCCTTCTTTGTCTCTCGACCATATGGGAAAGGAATAAAGAAAACGGGGCCGCCGGATGTACTCCCTCTCTCTCTCTGTTTGCGACTCCGAGTGAAATGCTGGTGGCGACTCTTTTCCTCCTATTTTGTGAAGAATAATGCCTCGTTTTCTTCTTTATTTCATCCATGATTTGTTTCTTCAAAAGTTGGTGACAGAAATTTCTGATTTTTTCTTTTCTATATAATGCGCTCGGTCGTGTCTGTCCCTAATAAAACCTCACACGTCTTTTGCATGCTCCAACGCTTGTTTTTCTTCATGACTAATGGCACCTCTATGGTAGGGGTGAAGAGGCGGGCATTTTCTCTCGCTACCCATTTGCGCTCTCGCCGGATCCTCCCCATGGCTGCATTGAGCATTACTCCCCATGCTCTGTGTGGGAAGAGAGAAACTATAATGTGTGGGACTGCAAGAATGATGAGTAATGTTCCCAAGGAGTCTGTCTATGGAGGTCCCAAGCCCCAAAGTCCCTGGGAGCGAATCACCCTGAAGCACCTCAATCTCATGTATCTCAAAGGGAAGCGGATCACTATGGTCACTGCTTATGATTACCCATCTGCCGTCCATCTTGATGAAGCCGGTATCGATATTTGCTTGGTTGGTGACTCTGCAGGTGTGCTCCTTAGTCTCCTTAGTTTCTGTTTCTGATTTGTAACGAATTACTGATTTTTTTTTGCCTTTTAATTTGGGGTCTGAAGCCATGGTTGTTCATGGGCACGATACCACCTTGCCAATTACTATGGAGGAGATGTTGGTTCATTGCCGGGCAGTCGCTCGAGGCGCGAAAAGGCCACTTCTTGTCGGAGATTTGCCTTTTGGAAGCTATGAAACGAGTTCTAGTCAGGTAAGCTCATAAGTCCGAGTTCTATTTTCTTTTATACAGTCAGCTGGACCCGCACTGAGATCTGGAGAGACCCTGATTGTAAGTTTGTTAAACATGTTCACTGAGGTCTTGGTTAGGCGATTGTTATAAATGAAACAACAGGGGCCTTCTATATTCCCTCTTTCTCCAGAAACATCCTTGGGAATATGACATCAGCTGACCTTTTCATTGTTTTAGTTTCCAGTTACAGTATAATGTAATTGTGGACACTGCGCCGGCCTAGTTCATTGACAATGACAACAAAGTATACAATCATCTATATTTGAGAGAGCTTGCTGGAGACTTATTTTTTTAGCATTTAAACAAGAATCAACTGTATTCATTTGAATCTCCCTGTGGTAGGTATCGGATAGTAGTGATGTTTTTATGGAAGCACATCACGTGAGCATGAGGTTGTGGCTATTGACATGATGAAGATGCTTAACACGTGCTCTGACATACCAATATCTTAAGGCTTATAATAAACTGCTCGTTTGATCAAACTTTTGAGTCGAAAAGAACAACAAACTTCATTTATTTTTTGCTGCGGACATCTTCTCTCTTATGGGAGCTTGTGTTTGCCTGTGCTATAGCGGCTAGCTGCCATGTCAAAGTGAAATGAAAGAAGGGAACCTTAATAAAAGCTTAGAATTATCCTAAGCTTAATCTTAGTATCTTCTGCTCAGGTAATTGCAATATGAATTCTGGGCAGGCTGTGGAGTCTGCAGTAAGGATGCTCAAGGAAGGAGGCATGGATGCTATCAAATTAGAAGGTGGAGCTACATCTAGGATAGCTGCTGCAAAATCCATTGTAGAGGCAGGTATAGCTGTTATGGGGCATGTTGGTCTCACCCCTCAAGCGATTAGTGTTCTTGGCGGTTTCAGGCCACAGGGTAGAAACGTGGCTAGTGCACTTCAGGTCTGTAGTCCAGTTATTTCATTCCTTTTAGTACGATACATTTTGCTGTATCTTTATCTACAGTTCTTCCATTTTTACCATTCCTTTGCTACTATATGATTTCCTTTGTCTTTATTGTTTACCACTTTAAAGAGAGAGTTGAATTTTTAAGATGTTGATTTTGTTGATTTAAAAATGTGTTAATTTTGTTGATTTAATGGATTACAGGTTGTAGAAACTGCACTTGCACTCCAGGATGCTGGATGTTTTGCGGTGGTTTTGGAATGTGTACCATCTCCTGTTGCTGCAGCTGCGACTTCTGCCCTGAAAATCCCAACCATAGGCATTGGCGCTGGTCCGTTCTGCAGCGGTCAGGTTATCTTGCTAACCATTGCTAGGTTACTGTACAGGAAAGTTGCTTGGTTCAGTCTCTGAACTTATTTACCTACCCTGTTACAGGCCTTTTAACAAAGGTTACCAATATATGAATTTTTGGGAAAGTATGTGATGGTTCTGAGCCATGATACCTGATGGTGATCCATACTCTTCTTATTTGCATGGATCTAGATATCAAATACTCAAGCTAACTGTACTGATGTTTTTGCTGTAATCTGTTTACTAGGTAGGTTTACTCATCTTCAAAGCAACGTAAGAATTAAATTTTGTTATAGAGAAAAGTAAACTACTCAAATTTTGTGTGGGCGCTTAAATGGTCCAAAAAACCCTTGAGGACTCAACTTTAAGACACCAGCTTAGGACACAAATTTTATAAGATTATTTTGAAGATTAATTTTCCTTATTGAAGGCCAGGTTTTTATGAACTGAATCTCGTAGCGAATTAAGCTTCAGGGAATATAATTATATCTCATGCCGTTTAGTCTCATCTACTTCAATTTCTCTAGGCTGGCATCTTGTATCAGATGTATGTCAAGAACATATTTTTCTAGATATTGATTCTACCAGAAGATTTATGTGGATTCTTTACTCACCATATTTCACCGAGCTGGATTGTGTCATTCAGGAAGCCCCGAGTAGCTTGCCCCTCAACCATGAGTTTGTTAGCTTTGTCATTGGTGTAATTTAATTTGGAGCACTTGTTATGTTTCAGGATAGCAGCATGTATACGCTTATTTATATATTTCATGATATTGGGAAATGCTATTGAATGATCCTGTTTTGTAAACTTGGAAAGTTGGAGTGATTTATTCTTTGCTGATTTGGAGGACAGCAAAAATACCCCTTCTTCAGATGAATGATTTTCCTCAGGTATAGAAATTTCATATGATATAGTAAAACGAAAACTAGGTAGAACAGTAACTTTTTAACAAAAAGTTTGGAAGAAGAACAGTAAGCTAGTTGATTTTTGTTTTCTTTTCCTCTAGATTGAGATGGTTCTTTACGCTTGATCTGTGCTGTGTATGATCCATTGTCACAAATATCAGTGACATTTTGGAAAAGTCGTGCTATTGCTTCCAAAAATAACAAAACTTTTTATCCAAAAATATTAATTTCAGAATATCGCAAAAAATAAATATTGTGATAATATCTTGATATGTCTCCTTTTAAAGGAACTTCTTTTGATGTACACTATTTTATATCCTTACCAATATTTTTAAAAAAAAAATTGTAGGGAATGCATTTTATCATTTGTTATTATTTTTTATATATTTTTGAAATTTTTAACTTTCTGTGATTTTCCCTAGAAAACCCTTCTTGTAAACTTTCCATGAAGGATGTTTGTGACAATTCTTTTATCTAATTAACTCGTATTCAAGAACCAAGGGAATTTCATTTCCCTTGTCAAAAATCCTACTAACACAATTAAACTTATGACTTGAAATGGCAAATTTTGTTTTCTTGAGTGAGAGGAACTACTTCTAGTTGAATTTGAGGCCTCCACCAACCACCATCTTGCATGTGTAAGGTTTCCTATGGTTAAACCTATGAAGGTCTACTGCTTTCCTGGATGGTCTGTTTCCATTATCTTTTTCATATAAATCAATACCCAGATTACTTTCAACTTCGCTTCATTGGTTTAAGTCATTTTATAGGTGCTGGTTTACCATGACCTTCTGGGCATGTTACAACACCCACATCATGCAAAGGTTGGTATTGAGACAGATGAATATAGAGTATGGCTCATCTACTCAATGAATATGAAAGTTTGATTTGCCTAACCTTGCAGGTCACTCCCAAGTTCTGTAAACAATATGGGCAGGTGGGAGATTCCATCAACGAGGCACTTCTGCAGTACAGAGAAGATGTGGTGAATAGGTCATTCCCAGATGCTGCTCACACACCTTACAGAATCAGCGCAAATGAGGTTGATGCCTTCCTCAGTGAACTGGGGAAAAGAGGCCTGAATGAAGCTGCATCAGCCGCAGCAGAAGCTGCTGAGAAGGATGCAAAAGCTGGAAAACCAAGGATTGAAACTCCTGTCGACTGAACAAGATGGAGCTATTCAATTTATAGCTCAATAATTTCCTTTGAACAGGCTTCTAGATTATGGGAATAAACTAATATTGATATCCCCCTTCACTCATGGCAAGAATGTTTTTAAATTAATCGAGCTAGACCATCTGAGAAGTTTTTAAATAACGTTAGTGGAGCTGCCAGTATATTTGGGCAGATTAATTGGAGGTGAAGTCCTTGGCTTTGCAGATTGGTATTTGTATACGTTCTTTTCACTAATATCAAGGCTCTTTTGCGCACATTTATGCTTTTTTTAGATCCTTTTGGTTGTCAAGGCTTCTGCTTCCAGCATCAGATCAGAAATGGCTTCATCATATATAGGGGTGCACAACGAGTCGACTTACTCGAACTCGACTTGTTTAACTCGACTCGTAAGTTTAAACGAGCTGCTTCATTAGTTAAACGAGAGTCAACTCGTTTAACTAATCGAGTCGAGCTCGAGTTCACTCTTGCGAACTCGTTAAAGCTCGACTCGGCTCGATTAACATATTTAAAAAAACCGGTTCAGCTGTCTCACTAGTCACGACTGACTTCTTCTCAAGCGGGAACGGGAAAGGGTTTTTTTTCGTTCTAGGGTTTGTTTTTGTTCTCCCTCTCTCTCTCTGACTCCGACTCTCCCTCTTTGGCCTCTCGCCTCGGTGTCTCCGACTTCTCCTTCTCCGCTTGTGCTCCCGCCCTGCTTCACTTGTGCTTCTTCTCCGCCTGTGGCTGTGCTCTGCGCTCCTGCTGCCCTGCATCAGTGTGCTCTCTGCCTCTCCGCTTCTCCAGTGAGTCAGTGATATCCAACTCAAAGGCAGCGCATCCTGCGCCGAAGGTCGCCTCTCTCTCTCTCTCTCTGTTTCCGTCTCTCTCTCTTTCTTGGTTGCTCTATGACTCGTAATGTCTAAACCCGTGTTTGATGGGCCATTCTCTCCTTCTCTGGTGTTTTGTAGCTGCTGCTTTAAAAGAAGGGTGTTTGCATCTTGAAGGACCGCACGATGCTTGCCATGGATGAGGTAAAAGTCTGTTTGTATATATTTCATTATTTGAGCAGTGAATAGTTCCCCAGGGAGATGATATATGGTGAAACGTGAAATGCCTGCTCTTCATTTGAGAGAGAGAGGATTTGCTGAATTTATGTGCATGTATCTGAACTATATCCAGTTCCAATGGCAAAAAATTTGGATGACGATTTGATATCCATGTTAAATAGGATCAGGTGGATATTTGGCCTTTTCTTTCATGCTTTGTTTCAAACTGGATGTTATTTGCTTTGTACAGGTTGACCTTGTTGGGACTTTTCTTTATGTAACATTTTTCTGCTATTATTATTGGATAGTGATGATAGGAGGTTTGATCTTAGATCTATCTTTTCGCTTTGTACAGCCTGTGTCTTTCATGAGAGGCTCTCAGAAACCTGAGATTTGAGGATCTGATTGTTGTATGCATAGATCATCTGAAAGCCACCTTTTTAGCATGTCCGTTCCTGCAAGGGCGTTAAAATCCTTGAGAATCATTGTTCTGGTTAGCTGGCGTCTGCAGAAAAATGGAACTTGCAAGGTCACCTTCAAGGAGCCTGGTTCTAGGCTCTGATATCTGTTAAAATTAGGTTTTTTCTGCTTATTATTATGGAACTTGAATTTGTCCTTTTTATACTGAAATTGACTGGTTTGCTTCGCTTTTTCTCTTTCAAATCTATGCTAATCTTGGGGTTGCAAAATGGATTTGAGTGAAAGTTGACTTGTATCAGTCTAGAATGTGTTGGATCTATTTGGCCGATGAAATTTAGACTAAGGTCATATTGTGATTTAATTTGTATCTGGTCAGTTCCATGCGAAGTACAGCATATCTCATGTTGTTGTCTGAACATGTATGTTTCTTTTGTTGAATTGCTTGAAATGCCTTGTTAATATTGTTTCTAACCTGATGTTATTTAACCAGGTGGACAAGCTTTTATCTCCAGAATTCCAGCCTTCGGTGGAGCAACCAATTAGTTTCCTCCCACCAACTCGCCAGATTTTGATGTTTTCAGCCACATTTCCGATTACTGTGAAGGATTTCAAAGATAGATACCTGCGAAAGCCTTATGTCATTAACTTAATGGACGAGCTGACTCTAAAGGGTATAACTCAATTCTATGCTTTTGTTGAGGAGAGGCAAAAAGTCCACTGCTTAAACACACTGTTCTCAAAGGTCTGCAATCTTTATACTGGTTTGAACATTTTCTTTTTCCTGTGCCCATTCCCTAGATTTTCATGAAGTAATGCAATCTATTACCTCTGTAATTACAGCTCCAGATCAATCAATCAATTATTTTTGCAACTCAGTAACTCGGGTGGAACTGTTGGCAAAGAAAATCACGGAACTGGGTTATTCATGCTTCTATATTCATGCGAGGATGTTGCAAGCACATCGTAATAGAGTCTTTCATAACTTCCGTCATGGTGCCTGTAGGAATCTTGTGTGTACACTGTACAGGTATGGTTCTTTAACTTTTCTTTGTTTGCTATTCTGTTTTCTTCTTAATTGACAATTTTGTGCATTTGTCAAGGTTTTGGTTACTACTGAATGTTACCAGAGTTCTCTGATTCAGATCTGTCCAATTTCTATTTTAATCCTTCGCATGTGTTTTTTTCAAAACTGAAACATTGGTTTGCTCTCAATGCTTGTTTCTTGTCAGAAACTGAGCATATTGACCAGATCAGGGGGGGCACCCAGGGTAGAAAAAAATGTTGAAATAAGTTTTGTTTATGTCCTTAGACTTGCTTGTGTTACAGAATTTCTGTTGGATGATATCTTTCTTCTTTAAATGTTAATATTTCTTCTTTAAATGTTAATATTTTTATCTACTTGCTTTATTAGATTCTTCTGGACATGCTAGGAATGCCATCTCAAATATGGAGATGCAATATTCCTTAAGTGTATTTATCATGCCAAAAGTTTTTATTTTCTTTACTTTCTTTCTGCATCAAGCTGTGTGCCTGTGTGATAGACGAGATCCATCTGATAACAAATTTGGTATTGAACCAGGGACTTGAGCTGCAATCTTTTGACTGGCCCTATTCCTCCAATACTCGGAAACTTAACTTACACTGAGAAACTGTAAGTATGTCTTAAGTCTAAAAGTTGGGAGTTTTATATCAATTACTTCGTTACCTACCAGTTCAAAGTTTGTAACGCTTTAAGCATGAGTTTTGCTTGCATTGTTTTGTGACACGTTCTGCATTCTTCAATGCTATTTTTTGTTGATATTTTAATGGAGAACTTATGAATTTTAAACGTTCAAGACTAGAACATGTCCACTTACTTAAAATTTTAACATTTCTCAATTTTTTAGCTTTAACATTTGATAAGTGTAATTATCAGATGAACGAATTTGATTTGTGCTACTTCTGTTTATGCTCAAGTGATAGTCCTTGCTTCAGCTTTCCACTGCTGAGATGGATAGATCTTGTTCATGGAATCTGATTTGTGCCTTTCTATCAGATGTACTTTATCTTCTGCTCATGCACCAAAATTGCCTCCGGTTTAAGGTCAAATGTTGTTATACATGCAATGCATTGGTCACATTATGGTCATGTTCTTCATTTTTCCTTATTTCCTTATTATTGTAAACCATCTTAATATGCCTGTGCATGCATTTTTTGCTTCTTGTGATACTTGTGCTACACGCTCAATTAGTTTTAATATTTTCTGTCATGCCACACAATACATTTGGAAGCGCGTGAGATGTTAATCATGTATATTTACAGATGACCAGGCTGATTCCTGCAACCTGTTTGTTGTTGTGGGTTCGTATTCCACATTCCCACAGGACATTCATGAGAAGACCGGCTTGCCTGGGGTTGATATGAGAGTGAAGGAGGCTACTGATGAATTTTCTCTTATGACTGTTCTAGAGCCTAAAATATGTGAGTTGCAAGCGGGTCAGTTGATTTTACAAGAGGCCCCTAGAGATAGTAGACTCCAGGGATGCTGGGACAGGAAATGCAGCTCTACAAGCAATAATGATTGTATCCTGTGGCTTGACAAGATTGTGCAACAATGAAAGAACTATGTGGCTTGATTTCCTGGATATACTTTCTAGTTTCTAGCTATATGTGCATTTTAGAGCAGATGTAGACATGCTTCAGCATTATCACTCATAGAAGGGCTAGAGACTGCATTGGCAGCCCTTTTTTTTTTTGTTATGTTATGAGGACTTCATTACGCAGTCTATTTATTATTTGCCTTAAACCTGCAAACCAACAATTAATGTTGTTACTGAGATTTCTTCTTTTACAGGCCTGTCATGTTTTTTTTTTTCTGCTTACACCCTGCCAGCATATGCTGTGCATGAGGATGGTCACTTGTTTTTCTTTCATAGTATATACATTCATTGACTTACTTCTATGGATGTTGGCCATGGGATCACACGTAAAGGATTTAAATGCCTAAACGAGCTAAACAAGTTAACATTGAGCTAAACGAGTACTGAACAAGTTAAACGAGTCAGCACTTAAACGAGCTAAACGAGTTAAAGTTAAAAAAATAAATTTTAAACAAGTCAACGAGTTAAATGAGTTAATCGAGTCGAGCTCGAGTTCGACTTTGTTTAGTCGAGCCAAGTAAGCTCGACTCGAGCTCGAGTTGAGTTCGAGCTCGAGTAATCTTAGCCGAGTTCGAGCTGGCCGAGCTCGGGCTCGGCTCGGCTCGTGTGTAGCCCTATTCATATAATAGCAGACTGCAAGGATCACAATTTTATTGGTAAAAAAATGTTCATTTAAGGGCTAACCTTTCACGCCTAACTGCAAAAGAAGGCCCATGCTCATAAATTTTTTGATGCAGACTACTGGTTATTAGAACAGGTTGTTTGTCATGGTATTCCACCTGCAATGGTGGAATGCACAAGCAACAGATGAAAATTCTCAGAAACACATGCTGGCGCGGAATTCTTTTGCATGGGAAAAAGTTGGACGCCTCTTGCCCACCAAGGCACTAACTACTGGTATCTATACTTCGTCTCCTCATCCTCCAGCTGGTTAAGTTGTCAGGTGGTCCGTACATTTGACAGTTTCTGGTTGAATGTCATGACACCGAAATCACCATTCTCACCAGTGATCAGAATACACAAGGTACCAAAATGAAGAACTGGTTAAACTTAGTCACATGGGGGAAAGGTTATTTCAACCGTATCATGTTTTCCTTGGAACCAACATTCGAATGTCCTGATGATGAACAAGGTGAGGAACAATGTGAATCTGAAAAACCGCATCTTCGTCTGCAACAAAGGAGGACGCCTCGTGTGCACACCATAAGAGACTAAGAGAGATGTTCTTCAAAGCATGTCGTTCCTGCTGACCTGAGGCGCGGAGGGTCCCGACTCCGGTGGGCCTTCCGGGTCTCGTGTCAAGTGGGTGAAGTCGTTTTTTCATAATTAAACTATTAATATCATTCATATTCTTTAGAAAAAAACTTTGCATGTGGCACTTTGTAAGCACATTGAAGATTACTAAGTTTAAATTACAGCTCACTTTTTCTCGAGTTTAGATGAGATGATATAAGTTTATAAATAAGAGTATACCAGGAATAGACTCGGATCCATGGATTTCTTATCGCGATTCTGAGATCCACTATTTGTCAAACCCCAGAGACTAGGAGCAGAGATAGGCGACGCGTATGATGGAGCCCAATCTAAAACCATAAATTTACATGTTGGACCTGGGTGAACCTAGGGCCAGTTATATGGAGCAATGCTTCCAGACTCGAGTTATTGCTTCAAGGTTAATTGAAAATTTGTTAATTATGTATTTAGTGCTTGATGGGAAAAAAATTTCTCTAGTAGGACATCAGACTGGAGTTTATATTTGATTATCAGAACCCTTAATAAATCTCGATCTGTTTTAAACAGATCAGTACATAAGTCAATAAAGCAGTCGAAAGGTGGTGTAAAGAAAAGAGCAGAAGGATCGTGATAACATTTGTGGGTATGAGTCTCGGATCCAAGACGTGCATGATAAAGACCAAACAACGCCCCATAACTCACTCTCTATAACTTCATGTTTTCTTGTTCATCAACTTGCATTTCTGCAACTCTGCAACATTCCATCAGGTTTTAAATTTTTAAGCAGCACCCAAGCTTTGTAAAGGTTTAGAATGAAACAAATTACTATGCTGGGACTGACATTAACATCAAGTAGTAGCTATTATGGGTGGCTGCTATGTGTATGAAGGGGCAATAGTGACATTTAAAAACCATAGGTGCACAAGTGTGTGTGCATATATATATATATATATATATATATATATATATATATATATATATATATTTCTCTGAAAGCTTAAATTAGTGGTTGAACATGGGTAGATCTAGGTACAATGAGCACAGTGAGCCGGGTTTTGACAGGTCACTCAAACATTCCAAAAACATTAGTTTGAAGACCAAAATGGCATTTTAGAGTGTCATCCAAATGGCCCTAGAGTTGGGAGAGAATGAGATAAAGGGCTCTACAGCTAGGTCTAGTGGCTTTGGAAAATCAGCAGTGGTCATTTGTGTAGGAGTATCATGGAATCCACTAGCTCACTGTGATAAACGAAGCAGCTGGCCCAAGTTTGGCATGTCATCCTGTGTTTGGGGATGCACATGGCTTGGATCAAACAAAGAAAGGCAAACAAAAAGGTACAGGACACCACCGTTAATGCTTATCGGGACATGACATGTCTAAAGATCTAGTGAAGGACCGTAGCAAGAGGGAACATAAAAAAGTACTTTTAACTGTACCATATGTTAATTGGTTAAATTTGAGCGCAACTATACATATAGAGAGAGAAAAAAAAAGAACAAAAATAAGAAGGAATTAATAGTAAATGACAAAAAATGTCACATCATTTTTTTGTTTTCTCTCAGTGATATGCAAAAAAATAAGAGTTGAAATTGTTTCTTATTCGTCTAGTATATATAAGTGTATAACACCTATCTTTTCTTTAATCTAGTAGGTGGTAGACGTTTAAATGCTAAATCTCAGTCTTTGATCTTTTGCATATATGCGGTGAGAAAAAAACAGCGAGAAAAAGGTCATGAGACATTTTCATTACTTAGTATTATGTTACATTTTTTTCTCATTGCTTTTCTTTCAATTTTCAATTTGGAAGTGATAGATTGTTTCTTGAAGGATTGTTTGGTAGCATAGACAGTTTGCAAGTATCACAAGATTGTAGCAGGTTCATAGGGTGCTAGAACTCTTGTTCTATGAACTTGCCCTATCTTTAAGACAAATTCATGGGATACTTAGAAAATGTTCATGCTACCAAATTACCCTTAACGATCTGTTTGGCAAACAAAACAACATATAATTGTTATATAAAGATTACCCAAAAATTAAGATAGATTCATGAAATACTTTAAAAATTGTTTTATGAATATGCTCCAATGAAATAGTTACAAACTACTAAAACTTGATCTTTAGTTACAAACATTTTCAGATGTCAAACATGTCTTAACGGTCTAGTATCTAAGTGTGTACCACCTATTAATTTTCTCTTTCTCTCAAATATATATATATATATATATATATATATATATATATAAAGAGAGAGAGAGAGAGAGAAAGTTGGTAAACTATTGCTAAAACTAAACCATTGAAATTAATTACTAAAATATTTTTTGAAATCTAACCCTATAGATATGATCTTAAGAGTAATTTGATGAGAAACATGTTGTTACTTAAATAATGTTTTTTAGTAGTAAAAAAATGAGTGGCTCTTATACCATCAAAATTTTGGTAGTATAAAGATCAATTTTTTTTTTTTTTTTACAAAAATGACTCGAACTAAAGCATGATTTATATTAAATTAATTATTATAAACATATAAGAAGGCTCATGCTTTGTTTAAAACATTTTTTAATATGAATTTAAGAGGACTCGTTTTCATCCTTTACCCAAGTGGTTTGGTTCGTACTATATCTATATATATATATATATATATATATCTTTGAATCCTGACTCTAAATTTAATGTACATCTAGAGACATCAAATCTGGATTGGACGGTCCATATTTCTCAACTCTCTCCCTCCCTCCCTTTCCTTCTCTCTCCTGATCCCTGTACTTCCTCTCTCCTTCTCTACTGCTGCAAGGGGACCCACCGGCGGCTCCCCTTTGCTCTACCCATGATGAGTAGAGCAAATGGAGAACCAGCAGCATATACTTAGCTATGTACTCCTTTTGTTATAAAAGATACTTTACTCTTGCCGTCCTCCTTCAGTGAACCCTACTAACCAGGTAGCATTTTTTGTGTCATAACCTACTACCAAATAACATAGATGAACAGTTCCACTTGTGAAATATTTCATGCCCTCGACTGGACCGTGCTATCTACCTAGAACTTGTATCTAAAAATCGTTTCTTGGAAGACTGATGGCACAGCCGGAGCACTTTTGATAATCTGATGAGTGATGAGTAGTTGGGTAACTGAAAGTGAAACTATTTGTTGAATCTATCTTAAAAATTGAGGCAAATTCACATAACACCATACCGAAATATTTGAACAGTTTCTTACTACTCCCATTACCAAACAACCCTCGAGACAATGGGAAAAACATCTCTTGGAGCATGTCATTGTGTGTATGAATTTGATCCAATGCGGATCTAAGAATGAATTTTCCGAGGTTCTCAAGCTTTTATATAACTAATTTTAGGAGCCTTTTTAAGTTTGTGGCCATGAATACCATTGTCAACAAAGTTGATGCATGCTGTTGGAATCAGTTTTTGAATTGAAGGAGTTGGTGCTAAGCCTGGGCTTTCCATGCAGATTGCTATAATTACGTAGACTTTAAGTTGATGGCGCAAGAGAATTACTCTCCCTTTTTTTATATCACTTTAATTTATTCTAATTGGATTATATATTGGTATAATCATGTATATTAGTAATGTTATAAATACTATATCAATTGGCAAATTCACCCTCCTATCAGATTATATTTCAATAAAATAATGAGAAAAAATTAATTTAAAAATAGCAGATACAATTTTATAAGAGCCGATCCATTTGGATCAATATTGTACTTGGTAATATATATACGTCCGCAAATAGAAATTAAAAAATAATGCCCATTTGGGCCATTAAAGATGCATTTGGACATATCATAAGATATAAAAGTAAAAAGCCATTTTGCAAGTGAAATGGGCAACCCTTACACCAAAAAAAAAATGTATTTTCTAAATGCACCAAGGGGCTAAAAAAAGGGGTACTTCCATTACTTTCTAAAAACTGGATTTTTTAAATTGAAAAATCGATAAGAAAAAAAAAACTTACAAACTTAGCCAGCACAAAAAAAAAAGTGCCACCAGCTATGTCACCGCGGTACGCAGTTTTGCCTCACCTGGTACCGGTAGGCAGTACCAGTACCAGTACCGCTACGTAGCAGTACGTTTGGATCTGGTTTTGGATCGAAACTAGATCCAAACCAAGCTTATCCGAAAAAAACATTTTAAAAACTGAGCTTTCACACCCGTCTAAATCTCCCACCACCGACTCACATATAACAGAAGGGTAAAGATTATTATATGTTGCTTTGTTGTTTCAAAATTTGTCAATACAGGACTAAAAAAGAGCTCTTCTCACTCAAATGTCAAAATAAACCGAGCTCTCCTCACTCAAATGTCAAAATTTTGAAGTTATTTTAAAGTTTTTATGAAATGGTTGTTTTTATGAGATGGTGTTTTGTTGTTTCTTCAAAAATTTATAATTTTTTTAATTAAAAAATTAACTTTATTGCATAAAATTTAAACCGTACCCGTACCATAAATTTCAAAAACGCCGTATCAATACCTGTTTTTTCGTACCCGTACCCGTACCGCGGTCACATAGGCCACCAGTCATCCAGTTTCAATTTTTCAGTGTGAGAGTGATTTGCTGAACACGGCCACCACCATGTGCTGCTTAATATTTTTTTTAAAAAGAAATGATTGTGCAAAAAAAGTAACTTTTATTTTTATATTTTTTGCTCTAAAGGGGGAGTTTGCTCTTTCCAACTACAAAGGGTGTTTGGGTAATTTTAGACCCCAACACACTGCCCCAAATGTGACATTTTTTGGGGCATTTGATAATGAGAACACTAATAATTGGAGTATTCATAAAATTTGTAACATAGTGCTTTTAGGATAAATTCATAAAACTACACTACCAGGAACAGAGCCAAAAAATTTTCATGAGAAAACAGAATTATAGTTTTTGAATTTGACAGATGCTGAATATCATTTTTTTAAATTTTTATATGAGACAACTGAAATTTTATAAACTTTACATGTAAATTTTTTCCCTGTGGGCTCCGCTCCTTCAGTCTGGTGTGAAACCCAGATGCACCTAATTATCTTACATTTATACATGGAAAAAAACCCTCTCCAAGTTAAAAAAATTTTGTTCACAATTGGCATGGCCTAATGAGGACTTGGTCTTTTTCGTATATACTATAAAAAACTAGTCATTACTTGAAAACACCGGTATTTCATATTTATGAAACCTAACAAGTGTTCTTTCTTATTAAACAATAAAAATGGTGAAAAAAAATGCAGCAACATCCACTTTACCTGGGGGTGAAATTCAAAACCAAATTCAATATGCTCGGTTAATTTGAACGGTTTTTTCTTCTATAGAACTGTATGAATTGTGTAAAACAATCTCCGCTTGTCTAAAAACTATGACATGCATTTGTGTATCGAAACTACTGCTTGGCTTTCAAATAATTCAAGTCAAATAACTCTTAAGATCAAAGTTGGTAAAAAATTATCAGATAAATCTCAAAGAAAAAATAAAACTAACCTTTTCACTATGACAAGCGCTGCAATAAACTGCAGACCTTTTTTTTTTTAATTGTCTTTAGTTAACTATGAAAAACTCATTATGTTTTTCTAACAATATTTTGAAAAAAAAATACTGATTGGTTAACTTCAGCTAATTTGTGTGTATACATGCATATATATGTGTGTGAAGAGAGAGAGAGAGAAAGAGAGAGAGAGAGAGAGAGAGAGAGAGAGAGAGAGAAGAGAGTTGCAATGCAATCCTTGAGAATTTAACTGCTGATAAAAATGAGTCTCTTTTCTAGTGGAACTGTGTGGGACATTTGAGTGGGAGCCTTGACAATGATATCTTCTAATAAAAACTTCTTGGTAGATCCACCGGATTGGCAATAAAAAAATCATGAAATAAAACCAACTTTCTAAAGGAAGTGCATTTCCACATTTCCAATAATTGATCTATTTTAAGAATGTTAAAGAATTGAAAGGGTAGCATGATTGCATCGATACATGAGCTACCTTGGAAAAAGAAAGCGCACACAGCCACATGCTTCTTTTACTAACTACATCCTTTTCTCATAAACTGTTACGAGCCATCTGACAGTGAAGCATGAAGCAAACAATGCCTGCGTAGATGAATTTATATGCTAGCTCAATGAACGATATACTCAGCCTCAGTCATGTCGAGTTAGTTATATTTGGAATTTTTGATTGGTTTCTGCAAATGTAAATACATGTAAAAGTACAGAACCCATAGCAGCATTTTCCGTCTCAATCCGAATCAAGTCCAACAAGATTCAATTAAATTGATGTAAAAATGACTGCATCCAATCTCAATCTCAAACATTTTTTGAACTTGACGCGGAAGGAATTTCTTTGTGCAAGATGTAGATGGGTTATTTCAAGATTCCGTTACCAAAAAAAAAAAACCCCTTTAGTGACGCAAAAAAATAAAATGGATTGGGTCTTTAGTGACACAAAATGACAATTATCAAAAAAGATTTGTCTCCCTAAAACGAGCTAGGAGAATGTCAATGAGAGTGCATTTTTTACTGACACAATCTCAAAAATGTTGCTAAAGGTCCTCTTCAGTGACGCTGTTTCTCAAAATGTCAATGAAAGTAAAAGCCATATTCACGAACTATATTGAACATTATCTTTGTGCATCTTTAGTTCAAATTTGAATATTAGTATCAGAGCAGAGTTCATTCCTTCAATTCCTTTGCATCATGATTGTCATAAAGAAAGGACAGATTGAAGAACACATAGATAATTAGGAAATCCATGCATCCAAAGTTGAAGAACTAAAGATTTGAGCAACAAGGTCTGAGAACAAATTTTGGCATTACGGAATAGGGCAGGGCCATGTTTGCAACTAATTGTTTAATCAAAACTCAACAAATGATGCTAATGCTCGCATTTGTAGTCCATTATTTCACAGGCATGAATGGTACTTAGGAGACCATTGAAATTCTCTTACTAATCATACCTGTTAAGTAATATTAATTCTTCAAATGCATTTGTAGGTGCAGCTAAAGTGTAATATTAACAAATGATTCACTTTTTCCTTTTATGGGTTGATGATAGAATGATAGCTTATTAATTGTCAATTAATATTTATGATTTGATATATATATATATATACTCTGCACCTCTATGATGTTGCATCCCTAATACTATGATTGTCATTTTTTCCTCAAATAGATTGCTCAGTCTCTCTATGCTCACAACAATTCAACGTACTTCAATGTTAGCACAAATGCATGAATGAAACGATTTGTAATATGCTCAATTCTTACATTATCACATCCTACATGAGTGAGTGAGTGTGTATAAGTTTCCTTTAGTCAATTCTTTCAAAGCCAAAAGGGGATATCAATTATTTTGTCTTTAAGTTAGTAAGCTTTAAAAACGCCCACGCAAGTCCTTCTCCGATGCCTTCTAATTTATCCTGCAAATTAAGGTAGTGAGAACAGGTAAATAAATGTGAGAATGCCTAAGACATATACAATTACTTTTCAACAATGACGAGAAAATATCAAAATATGGAGATATGAGATAAGAAGAGTTAAAGTAAAACACAACGACCATTTCATGCTTAAAAGCAACAATCAAGAAGTGTACTTTAGCTACACAAAGTAAGTGGAAAATATACCTGTGTCTTCAGTTCTATAAGAAATTAAGAAGACTTGATGCTTGAAAATGTCTTTAAAAGTACCAGAGGGTTTTCAAAATTTCAAGTGTTTCGAATCACCAATAGAAGTGGTAGAAGAAGGATGGATGAAGATGGTTTATCATTCAAGACAAATAAAAACCCATTACTATAAAGGGGTGGAAGCGAGTATGTAAGATTGATAGAATATCAACATTAAATGTATGAAAATATCATCAAACATGGTGGAAATTTAGGTATTTATAGATGAAAACAGAAACCTGACACTATACAAGTATATATCCACTAAACATGTGTAGACACAAGAAGTCTAAACTAGTTTCTTTCAAAAGAGCATTCTTGAGAACAGATCATGGAAGAAGGAATGAGGAGCAAAATCTGGTCTTGTGAATATAGCTGCTCACAATTTAGTTTAAGAAAATTTTTCCTATTATAATTGTAAAAAAACATTAATGGTCCCAGTTAGCTCAGCAAATTAATTAAATTCCTGAAAATAAACATAAGACATTTATACAAGTATATACGCCACAATGATGTCTGCTCCATAAAGACATCTCTCTCTCTCTCTCTCTCTTTCTCATGCATTCAGAGATAGACAGTGACTACACCTTTGGATGTAGTTCAATGCAATGGTCTGACATCTTGAACTCAAAATATGAAATCTAGTAGATCACATCCTTTAGGAATTATACAATGAATTGCTTAAGTGGACTCGATGCTTATCACAAACAACAGAACATGGTGTGCCAATTATTCAACTCGATATGCTCTTTACCTGCTAAAGAAATCCATAATGTCATATTCAATGAGCAAATAATTAGGTTGTATAGTCTTACACATGTTTTCTGAAATATTAACTCACCATTAAGTCAAATCCGACCAATATCTTCTTCAAATATTTAAAAATTGATAACATTTGGAATTAACTTTATTCGATTTCTTGTTACTGACAAGGCAACAAGTAAGCAACACCTCCCCATCCTCCAAACCATATAAATCAGAAATTATTTGACTTCGCAGATTCTACATAGCATGGGTCCACGTTTGTGTTTGAAAACTTGTCAGTAGAAATTGAACATATAGAGTATAGAAAAATGAGTTTACATTAGCGACAAGTTTGGTGCTCCTTTTTTTTAACTCAATAGAAGCATGTCATTGGGCAAGCATTCACCTGTTATTATCAATACCTGCAGCCACAAAAGAAGGAAATGAACAAGTGTAAAATATTGTCTTCATTGAGGAAGTCACGATTCAGAGACATTAATAATGCTAATATGTTGTTTCAGTGCAAGGCTTTCCCTTCCGGCACGAAAAGAGAAAAGTTCAATATGTTAATCTCTTTCTTTCATAGATGAGCAAGGAACACCAGAGGTCTACATCCATCCAGTAGCATTATCCCTGGGGAGTACCTCCAGCAATTGAATGTCCAGTTTTCTAAGAGGACTCTGGCATCAGTAAGTGCGAGCCGATCATTGAAGAACCAGCAACACCAGAGCCTGAATGTGTTAAAAGTTCTGAAATGTAATTAAACATTTTAATTATGATGACCCTGATGAAATTCCCACCGTTAAACTCAACCTGGAGGAGTTCACTCTGCAAGTAAAAAACTATATCCAAGATAAGGATATCAAACTCCAAGATGCAGATGTATCAAAAGCTTTGGTTGCTTTGACACCTATGGCTCCTTCAATTCCAACACCCAAGCTCAAGAACATGAGCAGGCTGCGGACAAAACACCGTGTGTAAGTTCGGTGCACTAACAAAAGAGATTTTACACCATTTTTCTACAAGATTTTCTTTGTCATTCTTCTCTCCTACAGTTATGAACTTCCAAACAACCACCCTCTTGTAGAATGGGTGAGCAAACCACACTGAATATCACCTTCGTCTCTTATTTAATAGTTTCATTATTGAGTTGATGGCCTAACTCATCCAAGTGCTTACAAAAACTGTAGTTGGACAAAAGAGAACCAGATGACTCATGCTTCTATCTTCTTGCCATATGGACTCCATATGAGAACATCTATGCCCGTTGGCACTTCCATAATCCATATAGTCTCTTTTATCACCATAAGCTAATATCTATTTGTTACCATATGCATCAGGTGAGACTGCTCAGTCTATTGTACCACCAAAGACATGTTGTGATTTTCAAGGTTCAGGTAACCTATGTGACAATCAGAGATGCTTTTCATGCAATGTTGTTCGTAACAGACAGTTAGAGGCACACTACCGGTGGATAACAACCAATATTTAAGCTACTTGTTCAACAAGATGTACTACTTGACATCATAGGCTAACAGCTATACTCTTAAAGCTGAAAAAAGATAATGTCCTTTGTTATCTAACTTACATGGAATATATTTTCAATTGTACACATCCCTTGCAGGATTGGTATGAAAGGAAGTTTTCTGCTTAATGGTACTTACTTCCAAGTAAATGAGGTAGGATACTCAATCCCCTGATAAAGTAAAATGTGTGGTAAAGATATTTAGTAGCATCCACAAACCTTTATAGGGAACTAGCGTTTGATCTCATAGAAGAATTAAAAAATATTTCACGTGGAAACAAATGGGCATCATGGTTACTTCATGGATGAGCGAGAACAAAAGGAGGCCTTAGACAAGACACAACACAAAGGCATAAGACTCTTATCCTTCAGTGTCGGCCATTAATTGAATTAAACGAATTACACAGGACCAACAACTTCACCTTCTCATTTTCCTGCTCAGGAAATCCATAATGTCCAATTCAATGTGCAAATAATTAGGTTGTGTAGTCTTACACATGTTTTTTGAAATATTAACTCACCATTAAATCAAATTCGACCAATATAAACTTCTAAGATTTAAAAATTGATAACATCTAGAACTGACTTTATTCAATTTCTTGTCACTAACAAGGCAACAAGTAAGCAACACCTCCCCATCCTCGAAACCATATAAAGCATAAAATTATTTGACTTCACATATTCTACAAAGCGTGGGTCCATGTTTGTGTTTGAAAACTTGTCAGTAGAAATGGAACATATAGGGTTTAGAAAAACGAGTTTACATTAGTGACCAGTTTGGTGTCCCTTTTTTTTAAGTCAATAGAAGCATACTATTGGGCAAGCATTCACCTGCTATCATCAATACATGCAGCCACCAAAGAAGAAAATGAATAAGTGTAGAATATTGTCTTCATTGAGGAAGTCACGATTCAGAGACATTAATAATGCTAATATGTTATTCCAGTCCAAGGCTTTCCCTTCCAGCACCAGAAGAGAAAAGTTCAGTAAGTTCATCTCTTCCTTTCATGGATGAGTAAGGAACACCAGAGGTTTGCATCCATCCAGTAGCATTATCCCTTGGGAGTACCTCCAACAATTGAATGTCTAGTTATCCAATAGGACTCTAGCATCAGTAAGTGTGAGCCGATCATTGAAGAACCAGAGACACTGAAGCCTGAATGTGTTGAAAGTTGTGAAAGTGTAATTGAAGACTTTAATTGTGATGACCATGATTCCCACCATTAAACTCAACCTGGAGGAGTTCACACTGCAATTAAAAAACTATATCCAAGAGAAGGATATCAAACTCCAAGATTCAGATGTATCAAAAGCTTTGGTTGCTTTGACACCTATGACTTCTTCAATTCCAACATCCAAGCTCAAGAACATGAGCAGGCTGCGGACAGAACACCATGTGTAAGTTCGGTGCACTAACAAAAGAGATTTTACAGCATTTCTCTACGTAATTTTCTTTGTCATTCTTCTCTTCTGCAGTTGCGAACTTCCAAACAACCACCCTCTTGTAGAAGGAGTAAGCAAACCACACTGACTAATACCTGAATCACCAATTTTTGTTGCTCTTTGCAGAATCCAGTTAGGTCTATTGCCTTTGATAGTTCTTCCACCAAGCTATCCATTTTGTATTGATAGAAGACATGAAAGAATATCTGCGATGTTGTTGTCTTTTCTTTTGATGTGTTCAAATGTTATTTGTGATGAGTAAGCTGATACAGTGTCTCTGAAATTTAACCATCGTCTTGCTAAAGACAAAGAATAGTAGATGTGGTAGCATCTCAGGGAATAAAATTTATAAAACCTAAAACCTATAATACAGATGAACTTTCAAGACTATTCCATAATATCTATAGAAGATACAGACAATACAAAAGATATTAGTTATAAAGAAGAAAATTATCCACCAATAAATAAATTTATTAAAAATAAAACACTAAATTTCCAAACATATGTTTAGATGAATTCTTAGAACTCTATATTTCTGCAATTGTTACCACGTCTGGAAAATCAAGAAAGGAGATCAACAATGTTTCATATGTTCAAGATTCTCAAGTATGGAAAACAGGTGGAAATGTTATTTATGTCACAAGGAAATTTGTAGTTACTATGAAGGCAAAGATGTATTGATGATTTATGTAAGGCAAGAGTAGTTACTTACTTGAAAATATCTAGAAGCAACAACAGCGTAAAATACAATGTAAAGATTTAGATGATGGAAGAGTTCCTACACATGACATCACATTTCTCCTTTGTGATTCCATTGAAGGTGTTGTGTCATGGATATAGGTTCGATTGAACCAAACTACATAAGATATTCTTTTCTTTGATTTTATATTTCTACATGTACAAAAGCATGTATGGTTATTATCTAGTTCAGTCTAATCATGTTAATCTCCTTATGGTGGTTTTATGTTATCCTCGACTCTCCAATGTTTCAAACTATGATGTTGAAATTGAGTTTTGAAATTTTTTTGCTTTGCAAGGTGCATATCTTGACAAGACTTAAAAGGATTCGACATCAACGACTCTTTTACTATTGTAGTTTATTGTTGTTGCTTCTATTGATGCCACTAGCTCTCAAAAGTTTGACCTCAACGTGACCTTCATTGCATGGAGAAAGTATGATCAACTATTAAAAGATTAAACTACTAGTATTCTATATAGATTACTAGCACTCATCCTTGCTATGGATTTTGATATGATATTTCGAAAGCTCTCAACAAAGCCTTCGCTCAATAATGCAAGAGCGTGAATTTCTTTTGTTCCAAAAACTAACATCTTTGAAAAAGAATGATGAGGTTCTTGCTAAGAAAGTTAAAGCTTACATGTGACAATCTCTTGGCAATTGAGTCTTGTTGATGATAGAGCTCACACACTTGTTTTGGGACATTAGATCGGAATATTTAAATCTTTCCTTCATCTAAACTTTGTGCCTGAGTTGCATTTGGATGACCTTGAAGGTCATTAGGGAAGGATTGAGACCTTGGCGAGTGGAGCAGTATTCTTGGCCTTGCCTGTGTTCATGGCTAGATTTTCCTATAAGAATGGTCCTTGACTCTTGGAGCCAGAATGGCACATGACCTAGCATCCAATTGAATAAAAAAATTTCCATTTGGATTATGGGTATGGTTTTCTTATTATTATAAGCTTAATTGCAAAGAGGTAGAGAACATTCCTGCACTTGAAGAGACCTAGTCTCATTGAATCTTGTTTGGTTTTTATCATTCAGCATGTTTATTATTTTTTTCATTGCTATTAATGCCTTGTTAAGATCCCTTTTTAGTGATTGTTGTGAGTTCTTACTTTGCCCCTTGATGGGACATTGAATCAAAGTAAAAAAAAAAAAGGGAGTTAAGATGTAGGATACATCACTTCAAGTGACTATGAAGCGCCTAACAACAACTGAAACGGATATAGCAATTTTAGTGCTAAAAATTATGGTCTTCAACTAGGAGAATGATTACATCACTATAGTCTTTTGCTTACAAGCAGACTACTCTAAAATGGTTCTTTCTTGTCTTCCCTTTAAATAGCTCTTGTCGACGTACATCCATGGCAGCTCTTGCTTTAATCTATGTGGGTGCTGTTCCTCTAAACTGTAAAGAGTGGATGTGCTGCACTTAGTTTAGAGTGTCCCTCTTCTTACCCAAGTCCTAAATCAGCTTTGGACATGAGGGAGGAGGCTTCGGCCTCTTCAAAGTACCTCCATACCTCTTGCTTTAGTTTATGTATCTCTTGATTTTCTTAGGTGACTCTTTCCAAGACCCAAACTCATGTCCAAAAGATACATCAAGAAGCCCCAATTGGATGTCCAAGGTTAGGCCCCTAAACCACCAAGATCCTAGCAATTATCCTGCTCCTATTAAGATTAGAGCAGGTATGCCTTCTTTCTCAGGTTCCATCTTTACTTTCAAGTTCTTAGATTCACTTGATTTAAATTATGATCAACCAAATTGTTCATTATGCATCAATTTGCGTAGCATAGCTGGTCAGGGCAGGAAGCGTGTTGGCGGCACTTCTTCGCTTTGATTCTCATGGATGTTACTCTTTTGGGCCATGAAGGGGTGGATCCGTCGAGCTGAAGGTGGCTGCTCCTCACCCTGGCTCTAACGCAGCCCCTGGAGGCAGGGGAATGAGGGTGGTGGGGGACATTCAGGCTTCTTTCCGAGCTGAGGGTTGGTAACCTTTTGCTCACCTAGAACCAAATTGTTCATATATCACTAGATACCAAATTATATGGAGTCACCAGAATATAAACATGAAAGGCCAACAATTAAGTTTCTAAATGTTCTTTAATTTCCTGCATATTCGTTCCACACCCACCAACCAAACCCACGACCCACAAACAAAAACACAGTAGTTAAATGCGCACCAACAAAGCCAGAGAGATCTATCGGTAAAGGAGACAGTGACATGGCTGGCCACAGTTTACTTTATTTCACAATGGTTGAGGAAAGGAAAGAAAAAAAAAATAGAAAGGTTTTGATTACATGGGACTTGCAATTTCAAAAAGAGGCAAAGATTAACGGAGCTCTGCGAAATGGAGATTTGAGGGCGGATTGCAAGTACAGGGCGCACATGCAAGTCCATCCAAACTGTCCACAGCAGAGATGGACGGTCTAGACTCGAGGATCTTGACAGTGGTCCCTAGATTCCATGTGGAACATGCTCTCTGAAACACAGATGCTGCTGCAGAATAAGCTTCCTTCATATTAAAATTGTCTGCCGTCCCGTCCATCTCTCTCTCTCTCTCTCTCTCTCTATATATATATATATATATATATAATGAGTGATTAGTACATACTATGGGTAATGGATGAAAACCAAACCTGTTAAATTAGCCTTAAAAAGTGTTTCAAGCAAAATGTGATTCTTCTAATATGTTTATAAACATTAATTTAATATGCATCATTCAAGTCATTTTTGTAAAAAAAAAAAGAGAGAGAGAGAGAGAGATCTTTTTAGCATCAAAATTTGAATGTTATAAGAGCGGTTCAATTTTTTATTATTTAAAAACACTATTTAAGTAAGAAAACTACTAAACTAATTTAATATACATTTCCCACCAAATCACTCTTAAGATCATAAGGTTAGACTACAAAAAAGTTATTTAATAATTAACTTTAATAGGTATGCTTTTTGTCTCTTACCCAAATAGTCTAGCTTTTGCCAAATAAGATGAAATCCTCTGGCCATGGAAGCTCCTGCCAATCATGCAATGCCTTGGGCGGCCATGAATAAACACACCACCGCATTGGATAGTGAGTTGTGAGAGGCCAAAAAAATTCTCTGTCCTAACCCAAACCCAAATAGAGATATCCACAGCCTATATATATATATATAAGAGAGAGAAAGAGAGAGAAACCGTTTGTAATAGATTATTTTGCCGAGCTTCAGACCGATTTTTGTCCAATCTAACTTCAGTGACTCAAATCTTTGGGCCAAAAGAACCGAAATCTGACGCAAGCACCCCAAATTGTCAGCTGGACTAAAACTATTAATTTTTCGCTCTCATAGTATTCGCTTCATGCATTAATGCCAATGGGCTTTGACGTTTTTTATTGACCCTATAGATTTACATCGTTCAAGCTCATGTGTGAAGTTAGATGTACAAAAATTGATCAATGAACACAGAGAGACCATTTGGTTGCCGGTATTTGCCAGACGCTTAGCCACCAAAATTTACATCTGGGGATGAGAGAGAGAGAAGAACAAGCCACACTGCACAAGGTTTATAAACTTGCTAACATGACCTGGTCGTCGTCCGTCCTACTCCATCTTAACTAAGTCATTTAAAAAAAAAGAGACGTTGCTGTTTGGCGTGTGCTTGGGGATCGGATGCTTTTGTGAGAGAGAGAGAGAGAGAGAGCTGGGAAGGGGAGGAGGCTTTGCTACCTTAGCACACTTGTACATGTTAGGAGGAACGTCAACGTAGCTGGCAGGTAGCGATACGCAACCCCACAGCTTTGAATATCAGATACGCCTACCTTCTCCTCCCTCTGTCTCTCTCCCTCTCTCTTCTCTCTCTCAAATTCAATTTCCATATTGCTCAAATTCAACTTCCATATATTCTTTCTTCTTTCCTCCTGCATTCTTTTTTTTTTTTCACCGTTGCCAAGATGGCCAGGACAGGACAGGGATGATGAAATCCTCTCCAAAACCCACCCCCCCTCTCCCCACCCCGTCAAGTTGCAGAAAAAGACAATACTTTTATATATTGCTTTCCAGCTATAGTCCCTCCATTTTCTTTACCAATTTCATTGCTACCTGCTTCTTCCTCAATCCCCCACCTTTCTCTCTCTCTCTCCCTCCCTTTCCCTCTCTCTCTCTACCTCTCTCTCTCTCTCTCTCTGCATTTACTTACCTTTACATCTTCTTCTTGAAATTTGGTGGACTGAAAATTTTTCATGGTACTGGGTATTTAAGTTGGAATTCCTTTTCCCTTTTGGGTTAGTGGACGAAATCCTGAATTCCCCACGTCTGCATTGTGGTGCAACGATGTCGCTGTCGCCAGCATCGATGCGCCGACTGCTGGGCATTGGTGATTTAGTGATGTTGAGCCCCTGAGGAACAGGACTACCGCTGTAGCATGAGTTTGGTTTCCGAGTGTGGGAGCGATGGAGCAGACTTCCTCGAATGCCGGCGCATAGATCGATCGTCTGCGTCAGATCTGTCTTCCTTGTTCGAGGGCAAGCAGTCACTAGGGTATGGAAAATATGCTTGTGTTTGGGTAAAAACTGCTTCTTTAGCTTTTTCCATGGATAGTTTCGTGGATCATGGTACATTTTCTGTTGACTGCGCCGGCGGCGATGTTTCATTCAAAATGCTTGCGTTGTGGATGGATTCATGCAATTAAACTGGATATCCGTAAATTGCATGTTGGTTCATTGCTTAAAATTTGTTGCCGGAATTTCTAGTATTTTCCCGTTTTTTCCTCTATAGAAAATGACGCTGTAACCACTAGTAGGATGTTGTCGGTGTGTTCTTGACTGACTGTTTCTCGTCTGATCTCATACACTATATTGTTATGATAAAAATCATTAAAGAAAGAGGACCTGACACGGCCAAATTATGTAATGTATGATAAAATGTTGATTCACTGCGTGCCTAGATTCCAATTATATGGTGTATTTCTTGCTACATTGGGTGATTTCAACGACCATCGGTTGGGTTGCAAAACAAAGAGAACATCTGTTAGGAATTGTGCTCGATTAATAATATGACCAAGGACACGATTTTGGCCAACTAAACACTGATTCAGAGGGCGGGTGACATTTTCTTCTGATGGTCTATCAAATAACCTAATTGATTCAAATTTCATGCTCCAAAAGGTAAATGGGCATCTTGATATTGGTGTTGGGAGATATTCGACATCATTGATAGTTTTAGCCTTTCGTGTCCTTTTATTATGTTTCTGCTCTTTGTCAGTCGTCTGGTCTGTTGACTTAGTGGTACATGTTTTATTCATTTTTCAGGTTCAATGTGCTGGAGTGCATATATTCTTATGCATTGAAATAGAACCCATACCAAATGTCAAGGCCACTTGCAGCAATAATTGGAGGTGCTGCAGGGGCCGTGGCATTGGTTGGGATTACAATTGCAGTCATTTGGTGCTATCTATTTCGTAAAAGGAATAATTCGAGAACTTCAGAAAGCAGTTCTTCAGAGCCATCCGCTCAAGATGGTAAGCATGACCGGGAAATTGCTATTAATTGGAGATGTATTTTGTGTATTAATGCATGACACTCTTAGGCTCTTTGTCGCTGTGCGGTGAAACATGAAATATGTTCTTACACTTTGGGCTGTTTGGATCTGTGCATTGAGGCACAAGATATGGTCTCCATGCCTGACATGGATGTCCACTCTAGGCACCAGAATGGATTCCTTAAAAGCTATCTTTCAGGTGGCAATTGAAACACACACCTGCTAAGGATCAGCATGCTCCCTATGTACTATTTTATGAAAATTGAGACTCAAACAGAGCAGGAGTTATTTCAATTGATTCAGCTCCAATTGGATGCTCTCATATGCTGCCTCAATTTAGTGTTAATTTCATTATCACTTTTTGACAGTTGGAAGAAGTACGAGTGAGTTATCCTTGATTGGTGGTACCCTATCATCTGCTTCAAGAGAAGCAAGGCACTTTTCATTACGGGAGTTGGAGTTAGCTACAAAGAATTTTAGTGACATCAACCTTATAGGTCAAGGAAGCTTTGGCCTGGTGTATAAAGGTTTACTTCAGGATGGGATGGTCGTAGCAATAAAAAAGCGCCATGGTGCTCCCAGGCAGGAATTTGTTGAAGAGGTATGTATGTTTGCAAGTCATCAATCATCATCGTGGAGGAATCTTGGTTACCTTAAGAAATTCCCTTCAATTAAATGGTGATTTATCCTATACATTAGAGTTCTATATTTGCAACCAACCATGCTCCAAGTAAAGAGAAATCAGATATTGGGCTTTTGAATTTAATTGTGCAAATGAAATGCATGGTCTCTTGGTCTGCCTGTCACATTTAACTGATGATTTTGTCTGTTTTCATCTGATTCTGCTTTCTCTTTTTTTCCTTTTAATTTTGTTTTCCTTTTATGCTCTTATTACTTATTCTTTGCTCTTGGGAATGGATGGTGTCCAATGGCTGCAAATTCTTTTACATTCTGGATAGCTAGTCTGCGATAGCATGTCCAGATGTCCCATCAGTCCCTCCAGGAATCAACACAAAGTTGCAAGTAAGCTCATGCCTTTTTCAATTAGCATGAGCAGTAGCAGATTCTTTCTTGAGGTTGGATGATCCCAGTTGCAACCACTGCTTTCTATAGGATTACATTCAATTTAGATAGAATAGATTTTTTTTGAGAACCTATATGTTTGAAAGTTGAGAGACATGGGACAAATAATCTACCTACTGCAGCATAAACCTAGATGGCTTATGATTTAGTTGGTCCTTTAGTGATAAACATATTTAGTTTTCTCCTGTAAGCAATGTGCATATGCTTCCTTATGGAATATGTTGGAGTTCTGATGGTTTTCTTACCTGATTAATTTTTGTGTGCATCTACACCTAAGTGCTTTGGACTTGGCATTTGACTATTAGTGGTTAGTGCCACCTAGCAAGGCCCTATTTACATATCACTGGAGGGAAAAAGCAGAGGTATATGGGCAGAGGAAAGATGTCATCCGAGAAAAAGGAAATGATGCAGTAACTGGAGAATTCTTAAGAGAAAAGGATGAAGGAGAAGGGTGGGACTTTCACATGAGGACGATAGATTTAGGGCCTGGTTCCTGGGAAAATGAACTTTAAAGAATTATTTCTACTGCTAGTTTCTCCATTGTTCCAAATCATATGGTTATTGCAAAAAGTCTATCTATTGAAGATATTGAAGTATCAAATTAGAAATATCCTAACTGACATGACATGCATGATGTGCCTGTTTGCATGTTCTTCACTGCTGCTTATGATATTCAAGTTGTCATGAGAACTAATCCCTGAACTATGTTTATGTGCTTCTTTGCGAAGTAAAGAACCGAAACACTGAGGTAGCATATGGACTACGGAAAAAGGATCAGAAAGTGAATAGAAACAAATATAATGTTTCAAGATTTGTCCGATGTTTTATTGCTGGGTGGAAGTTGCTCACTTTGTGTGAAAGAAACAATCCTATGTATCTCAAACTCCAGAACACATCGACCTAATTTTGTGCAACTATTTATTCGCTGGATATTATTCTCTTACAAAATGTTCATGAATATTAGTTTCGGAGAGTGCGTTGCCGGAACGCTTAAGCCTTCTCATGAACATCATGCTAATAATTAATGCAGTATGCCAATTTGTGACTAATATTGACGGACTTGATACATTCCTGAATGTTCATCTCTATATTACTCTTTCTGTTTTAGTAAGCACCTGTCTATGCGATATCAACTGTATGCTAGACTCAGATGAAAAATCGTTTTTTCTTCCCTGTTCTCTTTCTTCTTATTGTCCTTTTTGTTTTTCATTGTGAAGTCTTTAGATACTTTAGGGACATGCGGACACATACTTGAATGTAAATAGTGCAACTGATATATTATTCTGAAACTTTTCCTACTTTTACAAACTGTTTTTTTCCATTTTTCATCCAATGGCTATGCTTTGCTTGATTGGTAAGTAGGTTTCTCTACCTAATATGTTTATCTTTATGATTATTTGTTCTTTTCTTTTTCATTTTTTCCATGCTTTTGGGTCGAAATATCTTTTCATACTAAATGATATTAATCTTTGTGATCTATGTTACTATAAATGCAAAAAGTTCTTAACTGCCTCAGTGATGCTTCAAATGCATTATGGAGATATCAGTCTGCCTTATACTCTTTTAAACCTTTAAATATTAAATAACAGATCCATAATATATACAAATTATTAGATATCTGATTTGTTATTGCAACCTTCTTTCTTTGTGTCAAAGACCAGAAGCTACATGTGAATCCTCATTGGATCCAGGTGGTTATATCTGTATGTATATATGTGTTAGGGGAGTTCAATGTCATTATGTGCTGGATGTTGCTGGATGGTTAAAATTTAAAAATTTGTCACTAAAAAACAGTAACTAAATTAGCATTGGCCACAGTTTATGATGTGACGGTGTATGGTGGCTTTAGTGATAATGTATGGTACTTTTAGCAATGAATTTCTATATTTTAACCATCTGGTAACTGTCCTTGCATGGGGCAGCATTGACTTTTCCTATATATGTATGTATATGTATGTGACTATATACATATGTGAGGTATCAGTATCACTATTTAAATTATGACATTTTATTTGTAACGGCATGGCCATGGTTCCTTTTTTGTTTCTCCTTTCATAGACATCCTTATGCAACGATGCTCATGCAGGTTCGATTTTTATCGTCTGTACGGCACCGGAATCTTGTTACTCTTCATGGTTACTGCCAGGAAAATGATCAGCAAATGCTTATCTATGAGCATGTCCCAAATGGCAGTGTCTCCAATCATATATATGGTATTCTCAGTTTCTTGTCAACTACTGGCAATTAAAAATTTTCAGAATTTTAATCTTATGGAATTGTCACTTGTCAGGTCAGTATTCAACGACAAAGCTAGAGTTCAAAAATAGACTTCTGATAGCCATTGGAGCAGCCAAAGGTAACACATGACATCAGTTAGTGTTGAAAGTTGCCTCTGCCAGTCTTTCGTCTAATGAAGTTAAAGTGTTAAACTTGAAGATCTTGAGCTTCATTGTTCAGTTTTAGAGTTTTCCTGCTGTTGCTTCTGTTAGTTTTTAATTTCCTCTCCTTTTTTTGGGAAAGTACCAATTCGATGATACCTGAAGGTGCAGACTTCTGCTATTTTGCTTTTGTAGGTTTGGCTCATTTGCATTCTCTGGCACCACCACTGTTACATAAGGACTTCAAAACTGCAAATGTGCTTGTTGATGAAAACTTCATAGCTAAGGTTGCTGATGCAGGTCTCAGGAATTTGCTTGAGAGAATCAGTAATGCAGGAACATCTTCTCAAATGATGGGCACCGTTGTTTTCCTCGACCCAGAGTATTGCTCTTTTCTTTTAAGCTACAGTGAACAATTTTTTCCCCCTTAAGCTAGGAAATTAGGTTGCCCTGTGGAAAGGGCAACGTTAGCTCTTATCATCAAGTGCTTACTTTAACTGTTGTTGGTGCACCTGGCGACATGTTTCTCCATCACAAATTTGGTGAGCATCCAGTTTTCCACATCATTTTCCCTTATACCCGTCACTTGTTTCTGTACGTCCAGGGAATCAGGCAGGTTCTCAGAAAAGAGTGATGTATATAGTTTTGGAGTGTTTCTACTTGAATTGGTGAGTGGATGTTCAGCAGAGTCTGATGAAAGCATGATTAAATGGGTATGTATCCTCAACACTTCAATGCTAAATACAGCATGAGAATTTCTTCTGCATGGCTTTTGATTCAATTTTTTTTATCTATCTTGCTATAATTCAAATTCACTTGTTTGAATTTGAAATGAACACCTACTTAGAATACTCACCTTTTCAATTTGCTTCTTGGAAATTGCTCTATAAAACCTTCTTGATGAATTTCATCACTTAATCTGGGAGTTCAAGCATAGGGATCAATTGAAGTTGCATCTCTAATCTATAGTCACGAAATGATGCCACTTGTCATTGAGAAATTATTTGTGTTGCATACTCAGATAATTAAAAATGAACAAGGAATCATGTGGGGCTGCCACCCAGCCTTCTAACAATTTCCATACATATAAGGACTCTGTAAATGATGTGCTACAGCAAGAAACATGAGGAAAAAACAAAATCTAAAATTGTGAGGTTAGCTGTAAATGGACATCCCTCAACCTGGTGTTGAATGTGACCATTTCTCTAGCAGGATATGTCTGGGACCAATACAGCTTTTGGTTTCAGGAAGATAGTTTAAAAAAAAAAAGAATTTTGTGAATGTAACCTTTCATCTGTGCAAACTGCATAGTGTGTTCACTGTGAAAGTCTAAATATGCTTCAAATGGACTCGCTCTTTTAATGAATCTAAAGGTACACATTGTGCCAGGTAGCTTGAGCTTATGCTGATATTATTAATGCCTCAGCCAATTAGCTGTGTGACATGTTGCACGTGCACCTGGATGCTGGGTTTGAACTTAGTTAGGCTGTGTTCCATGCTGGCTACTGATGCACTGAGTCAATGTTATGATGGGCTAGGATTGTTTGCAGTTGTGGATTAATCAATTTCATAACTTTTTATCTGAAGGCCCAAAATCGCCCAGATTTGAGTGATGCTGCATCTATCATTGATGAGAAATTAGTTAGCAGTTTCACCAGCGAAGGAATGAAGAGGTTCATAGGTCTGGCAGTCTGGTGTATCCATTCATCTGGACAGAGACGACCAACAATGAACACAGTTGTGTTAGAACTGGAACGGATTCATGAAAGGGAAATCAGCATGACTACAATTGTAGGTGAAGGCACTCCAACCGTCACCCTTGCAAGCCAGTTATTTACAGCATAAGGGTGAGTACATTGTCATTCTTTGTTACATTTTCAAATGTACAAAGCTATGGTCTGTATGTAATCTTTTCTAAATGGCGGCTGTCAGTTGCTTGGCAAGTGTATAAAAAGAGCAGCTGTTCTATTCTTGGTTATTTGTTATCTCTGTTCGTTTATGTGAAAATCGTTGTGTACAATAATATTTGATGGCAATATTAATGAATCTTGGTTGTGCAGCGTGAACTTTATCACGCTACAAGATCAGTTGCCTGTTCTTGCTACCTTTTCCCCTGATCAGTTGCATGAAATCATTACGTACAGTATCATTGTTATAGGAAACTGCCATTGATCTTAGTTCGTGTATAAGAAAAGAAGGCGTGTGCATAGACATCAACCGAAAGTTTTTATTCTTTCCTTCTTGGCACTGAAGGGGTTGATGACTTCTCCTTGCAAATAGAACGACTGAGCAAGTAGCCAGCTACTAGGAACAGGACAATGCCAACGCACTACTGGAGCAGAGAAATTTAATCCATGGCGTGGGAACTTGGTGTGTTTCTCTTTCTGTTTCAGTCGTGGCCCTTGACTGATGACACGATCAAAACACGTGCATGGGTTCTTCGTTGGAAGATGGTGGTTCACCTTCACCACCTGCAATTTTCCTGCTTTTCCAGGCTTGATCCTGAGCTAAAATTACCACCATCGTTAAGACCATGTCAAGTTCTCTATAGATCGTCGTTAAATGACACTAACACCTTCTCTGTTAGATTAAATCAACAAGTTTTCAAATTTTGAAGACTATAGAATTTCCAGAAGCCACCTTGAAAAGTTGCTAGCAAGGCAATATAAAGGCCTGAGTGCATATCTGAAACTTGAGTTTTTTTCCTACTTTTCTCAGCCTATAGGCAAGAAACCTTTTTCCTGTGTAAAAGATCTCTCGAATTGTACATCGTACGACCAACAGAAGCAAGGGGAAAGGCAACTGATTCAATTCTAGTGCAAATTAATAAAATATTTTTATGTAATTGAATGCCCATCCTTCACAAGTCCGTGCATGCGCTTTGTGCTCACTGACTTAGTAAGAGTTGACTCGCAAAGAATAGCTGGAAGACTTAAACTCTTTCTTCATTATTTACCTTCCAGAACCATGGTTTTTCTTTTGGTAAACTTAACCTTATTTGCCTCAAGGGTCGTTAGGAGGCTTGGGCCAGTGACCTGTAAGGTGCCCACATCTTGTGCCGATGGGGGTAGAAGTGAATCAAGTGATGCATTAGTTGAAGTGTAGTGCGAGCTTGAAACCAAATAGTTGCGACATGGCAAGCCGCTGGTTCAATGTAACCAAAACACAGGAGCAGCCCTAGACCTTGCGGGATCATTACAATGAATTTTTATAGATGCAGTTGTAAGTCAAACTCATTACATGAATTACAAATTAAGCAAATGAATGACTTGAATATTATTCGTATGATACGTATTTGTGGTTACAATCATTAACATGAATCTTTATAGATGTAATTTCAAGTTAAACTCATTGAATAAACTACAATTGAACAAAAAAAATGATTTATTGATATGTACTTGTTATAAGAATCATTTAAATGAATCTATATAGATGTAAAACTCACTGGATGAATTATAATTTGAAGAAATAAATGATTTAAATGTCATTTGTGTGAATACGTACGATTAAAAAATCCTCTTGTAATAACTTATTTAAGGTAGGATAAGTTGAGTTTTTATTTTTTGGGGGGGTGGGGGGATGCTTCCAGGCCTTCATCTATTATGCTGAAACAGATAACTTGTTCTAGTGACAAAGATGGAGGTGGCAAACATTTATCCCCGTCTTGCAAAATAGGCTTCAAATTACGTTTCTTCAGAAACCAAGGAATTAGCAAGTGTGATTGTTGGGGTAACTCGTCTCTTTATGGAGGAGAAGTGTGCGTCACACATCAGTTATTCAAACACGGTTATAGAACTCTTACATAACTTTTCCTGTTATAACTTTTCCAAGTTTGATGCATGCAATGCCTAGATTTTTTAAGATTCTTTGTTTGCTTTAAAGAGGTCGCGGATTAAATCTGAACTTTTTCTTCTCCATTGCCCAACTAAGCAAGCATCCAAGCAATTAAACTTGCCCTTGTCTTTGTTCTGCCCTATAGAAAGAGGTGAAAGTTTATCTAGAATTATATGTTGTTTTCTAAGGCAGCACAAGGAAGGTCAAGAAACTATTAGGTAGTGTTTGACGAGCAGAAAATATTATCTAGCGGAATAAAAATTTAAAATTTAAAAAAAAATTTAAATTTGGAGCCGTCAAATCAGTTTTCCGAAACATTTTCCACCGCGAGGGGTGCAAACATATTTGCAGGATTAATTTTTTGCCGTCAGTGCTCGCGTCTTCCTCCTACCACAGCCTCTCGAGTCTTCCTCCTACCGCAGCCTCTCGCATCTTCCTTTCTGCCGTTGCCTCATCCGCTGCCTCTCACGTCTTGCTCCTGCCGCTTCTTTCTGCTGCTTCATTACCCTGGTTCAATCCCCTGGTAGTCTCTCTCGCTCTCTCACTCTCTTCAGCCTTCTCTTTCTTTCTCTCTCTCTCTCGCTTTCTCTTTCTTTTCGTCCTCACGCCACTCGCCTCTCGCAGCTTCCGCCCTGTTCATCCTCACGCAGCCGCAGGTCCAGCTTCCGCTTCTGACGTTCTTTGCACAGTTTTTTGTTCCTCTTTCATTTGTAATAGAGCCTAGAGCCGATTTTTGTCGTGCCAGTGATCTATAGTCTAGAGAATCGACAAAATCACCAGAAAATCTCTTTTTGAACCTCCTTCTTGCCGGTTTCTTCAACGAAATTGCCATGGGCATTACTGCCGTTGTTCTGTTCTGTTTGGGTTAAAATCCAGTATTATTCTCTGAATCAGCAGCTAGGTATCTAGTTGAGGACAAACTTGCGATAAATTTAGTGCTTTTGCAAGCAGAGCAAGAGGGAAGTTTGGGCAGAAGGATCAGTTTGCAGCTGGAATCTCCGTTGGTTTCTTAAACCATCGCCCACCAGTACCTTAGCAAGAGTTCTGGCGAATTTAGAGCATCCGGCTGCTAGGGGTTGTAATTGTATTACCTTAGCTTAGGAAATTTCTGATCTCGGATGGGGCAATGGAGGGATCTGTCAAGTGTTTTAAGTCATCATCTCTACCTGGTCCGAATCGAGCATGATTTTAGTTAGGCAATAGTAGTTTTTAACGTGGTTTCTTCGTAGTTTTTACACTGGTGCTCATTTTTAACAAGGTCGGTGTTAAAATACCTATTGCAGTTTCCATTTCACCAGGTGATTAGTTCAGTAGATAATGCCCATTAAAGTTTCCTATCGAAATAGTACCAAACCAATTTCCCTTTTTACTGGATCATTAGCTCAGATACTGATTGCAGGCTGTGCAACAGATATTTTGGCTTCACATGTATATATTCTCTATTATCTCTTAAGTATTTATTTTATGTTATACTGTGTTTTCCAACACAGATCATACACATGCAACCTGTATAGCGTATGGAAGTTTGGTTTAAGACTTTAAGGAATTGATGCTCATATCCTTTTTTTTTCACATTAGCGTTTTTGTTATGTTTTTGTATTGTGTGTTCCCGGAGACCTTTTTGTTTCCATTACAACAAAAATCACCAAGTCATTGAAATAGATCCATGTGTACTATCCAAGTTGTCTTCCAAGTCATATAAGCAGTGTATGCACAAACTGTCCCAGCTTACAGCAATCAACAACGGACATGTTGAACAACATGTCTCTGTAACAGTAAAATTAAAACAACGGACAGTTGGTGGGTGGGTTGTTGGCGAAGTCCAAATCTCATCCAAGGACAGGTGTTCTCGGAAAACCTGTTCCTTAAATCAAACATGCTCATAATATCGTGAAATCGCAGTAGGTGTAAATGTGTTCGCTCGTCTTCTCCTCTTCCATTTAGTCCTGTGAATAATGCAGGTATGCATTTTGGACAAGATGTTCCTTTGTTTTTGTGTTTTTCTTATGCTAAGTTTTGTTTTTTTGGGTTGTGACAAGAATTCATTGTGTTTAACTGTTTATTGATGGTCTGAATGTTCCATAAGTTGTCCTACTTGATTTGACATGTAAATGGTGAGAAAAATATCAAAATGCTTTTCCTTGATTCATCAGGAATTCATTTTGTTTATTGATGGTCTGAAATGTTCCATAAGTTGTCCTACTTGATGTGACATTTAAATAGTGAGAAAAGTATCAAAATGCTTTTCTCAGATTCATCAGAATTCAGAAGCACCTATGGGTTTCAGAGTTTGCTTGCAGTCAGAGAGATTGCCAGTGTGACTAAAATATCAGATGGAAGCATCAGCACATGTTGATGTACAATCTTGATGTACAGACCTAGCATCAGCACTAGGTCTGCTCTTGATCTTGCGTTAATTTTCTCACATAACATTCGTCATATACTCATATTGACTAATTAAAAGTTCACATTATTCCTTACTGGATTCATTATTCAGTAATAAGTAATTTTTGAATTTGGTGAGAAAGTGCATTAAGAAAAGCCGTTATAGCTTCATCGCCGGGCTTTAAAGCTACAGTCCTATTAGGGAAGATTGTTGGTTTCATATTTCTGGTATGATCTTGACTATATCAGTTTATTTAAAGTTCTCTAGTTATTATTGTGGTAAAGAAAATATGGAATGAAACTACTGTTCTAAAAGCTATATGTCTTTATTGGTATGTAATTGGTTGCATATTCCATTTGTTGTCTTTCTTGTCCATTCATGAATGCCTTAAAAACAATGGTGGCTGTTGGCAAAATATAAAGCTACTGCTACTACTTGCTAAGTAGTTTGCTACTACTTGCAAAGTAGTTTTGCCAAATCTGTTCAGTTTTCACACTTTTATGTGCTTAGTACTATTTGATTTTACTCATTAAATAAGATTTCTTCCTTGAAAATATTTTAATGTGTTGTGGACAATTATGTTTATGGGTTTATGCATTCTTTTTTGTTGATTTGAGGAGGTGACACTCAGGGGAAGACTCTGTCAATCTCCATCAGCAATTGGTGTTCAGTGTGAGTGAGATGGCTATACACAGAAAATGCCATGTACTAGTGCCCCACAGCCAAAAATTTCTGGCTCCGCCACTGGGAACAAATATAGGTTGAGTGTGTTGTTCCATTTTCTTCATTGGGTTTTTGAAAAAGATGAGTGGCTGTTTTGCAAAATGCAAATAAAGGTTAGGAGCCGCTATCAGAAAATTTGCAGAGGATTAATTATGTAGCACCTTCTAGAATAGTAGAACCATGAGGGCACGGTGAAATCCCAAGTCCTAACTATGAAGTCCTGAATTGTTGGTTACAACGGACGGTTGGAGATGGGCGTGGAGTAAATTGGAGATTACTGGAAATAGGAGACGGACAGACGGTATCCCTGCCGGCTTCTTCCCGGCGCTACGTTTTGGTCGTCCGCCTTCATCTCCGCCTCCCTCTGGCGGCCACTTTGCTCCAGTCTGTTCATGGTAAAATCTCTCTCTAGTGTGTGTGTGTATCTGTGTTGGCTTTCACTCTGTCTGATGGCCACCATAAACGAAGGCCATAGATGAGGCTAGAAGAGCTAGCCTTGGCATTTGGTCTTATGACTGGCCAAGATGAAATCACCAAATAGGCAAGGGATAAATGATTTGTCTGGACTCTGGACAGTGAAAGCTATATGTGTGACTAGTAAATTATGTGTTACAGCATTGGTTAGGTTGATAATAAAAGATGGGAGGCGAACGAATCTTCTGTATATTGTGCTTTTCATGGCGATGATGAGGACGGTGAAGTTGCAAGCGTACTGTTTGCTGAAATGCGTCAAAGAGATTACACCCTCTGGACTGCATGATGTTTGTCGCTCTTTTGAATCACCTTTTATTTTTAAAATTTGATTGCTATTACAAGAGATCTGAAATCAATATTTTCTGGTAACTGACCAAAGAATATGCAATTAAGACCTGGATGCTTTCTTCCATGTTTTGATATACGCTGCTTTTTGGAAGCTAAAAGATCAACGTTCTTACCTGGTCAAGCCAGACAAATAATTTGGTTCATCCAGATATATGATGACCAGGATAACTCATTTGGGTAATTCCGTATCATGCTAGGAAGAAGAAAAATAAAGAGCAAAGAAAAAAAAAAGAAATGTCAAACGGAAGACTGAAGTGGCTGAAGCCAGTAATGAAGATCTTATGGCTTCTCCTTTGTAGGTAGTACCTGTCCGAAGCAATGTCAATTCTGGATTCGTGCAAACAAGTTCTCAAGATCCAGAAATTCCGGAGGCTTGTCTCATATAGTGTATTCTACTGCTTCGTGGCCACTCTAAGCTATGCTTACACAAGTAACACGTACGAGACTTTCCTTGCCTTGTCCTGTCGTCTTGATTATGATTTTCTTGTTTCCGTTTATTAATCTCTGAGTTTATTTTGACTTTTTTTCGGATAAACTTGAAGTACAAGGGCAGGAATTTCCAGAGGAGATCAATTCTATGCTTCTTTTCCTGCTGGAACAGAACTGCTGACTGACACTGCAAAGGTTGGCATGCTTTTCACGTCATTCTTTGCAAATTTTTTCAAGCTTTTCTTTGATGGGAGCCCTTGGATGCACTACAATTACTGTTTGCTTGCCTTTGTTATCTCTTAGCTGTACAAAGCTGCTCTTGGCTACGTGTTTGAAGAGGAGGAATGGGGTCCCATAGAGTTCTCTGTCATGGCGAAACATTTTGATCGACAAGGGAAGTCACCATATGCATATCATGCTGTATGGGTTCTCTTCCTGCTTGGTTTTCACTATTCATTTACTATGGTGCATCATTCATTATTCCTTTCTCTTTGTGAAAAGACTGTCATTCATCTGCAATAGATGGAAAAGACTGTTCATTCATCCACTATAGCTGGTTCTCGCTGATACAATCAAAACTGCGATAGTCATCCATTCTTTGCATTAGAGCTTATAGGTTTTATTGAGATGGCTTGCACAGTGCAAATAATTTTTGCAACGAAGAATTGGTGTTATTGTCATTTATGAACACAATTTAGGATTTAGTTTCACAGAGATGCATACCTTTCTGCTTTGTACTTATGATAAACAGGATCTGCTCTTTGGAGCCCATGGTACATAATTTTGTCTGAGTCCTTTCTATATAAACCCTCTCTGACTTGGTGCTTTTTTTTTTTTTTTCCAGCAATACATGGCGCATCTTCTTTCTCATGGACAACTTGATGGAAGCGGTTCATAATGCTCTTGATAACACACAAGTTGAATTCAATGCTGCAGACTGTTGCCGCTTTCTTGTACTATTTACAGTTGCAAAAATTATAAAGAGTTGCTAGTGAGAAACTATTGTCCTTCTGAGACAATTATATGCAGCAGTTCAGAATGTAGCTGGTAGTGGTTTTCTGTAAACTATGATTACATTATCTGAAATGGATATACAAGATGTTTATGGAGACTTTGAAGCACTGTAGATCACAGCCTGCTTTTAGATACAGTCTGGATGCTTGCAGGAAGACAATTTTTTCTTGGTTTGTTCATTTCCTTTTTCTAATATTTTCTTGTATTCATGGATGTTAAAGAAAAAGATAATCTAAGTATGTTACTATAATGCCACCAGCTGCAATTATATAAGGTAATTTAGTTGATTATTGTATCATGTTTGTTTGAAATTTGTTTTTTTATTTTCAATGTGATGCTCATGGAGAGGTAAATTGATTGTATAGTATCTTATGATACATTGTCATGGTTATGCTATGATGGTTGAGTTTTCTTTCTTTGCCTCTAGTGAAACATTTGTTTTTCCATTATTTAAATGTTGAAATCATATTCTGTATTAAATATTTGATGTGCTTTTATGTTTTGATGAAGTAAAACAAGCTTCTTTTGGCTGACTAGATATCTTCCGAAGACTGTTTAGGTGGCTAGAATATGCCATGAGCCTCCTATATTAAGTGTTATGTGTATCTCAAGCAATTATTGTTATTTTTAATAATGTTCTTTATTTGACCCAACAGTTTCATCTGTCATTCCAATTTATGTGTGAAAAAGTGAAAGGGTAAATTACAAATAGCTTGCTCTATATGTAATTGGTTAATGTTGCACAATAAGTCAACTTTGATAGTAATTGTTGGATTTCTTTAAACTCTCTGAAAAAAAAGTCAGTTGTATTTGGCTATTCTTGATAACTATTTTGCTACATTGGATTGATATAGACTAGTTGAAGTTTGTCAGTTTACTATTTGTTATAGAAATTTGAAGGGAAAACTAAACATTGGAAATTGAATTGTTCAATCTTGTGTGGAAGATGCTAAGGCGAAGCATAAGTCCCATTCTCAAATTAAGTTGGAAAAGCATTGAAAAGGACCATGATTGAACTTGCTTACCATTGTTGTCAATCCATCTCATGTCCTAACACAGAAAATCCTCCAAGCTGAAAAAGGTTCCTATATAGATATTTTCAGATTGATCAGTTTGCCTTTATAATGCAACAATGCCTAGAATGGGCCTCCTGCTCACTTATTGTTCCCTTCTGCAATTGATGAACAGGTTGTACATTATTTGCAAAAAAATCTGAAGTACTTTGGTGTAACTTTAGTTTAATTAGTTGGTTATAGGTCAGATTCTACGCTTACTGGAGAATCGCCTACTCGAGAATCCTTTCCAGGAACTAAAAGCCCTGTAGATGGCATTTGCTTTGGATCTACATGCAAGCAAAGAGAGATTGAAGCAGTTGTTATGGATACCGGCGTTCATACCTTCTTTGGAAAATTTGGTCATCTTGTTGATACGACTAATCAAGTTGTTCATTTCCAAAATATTTCCAGTAATCTCCAATTTACTCCACGCCCATCTCCAACCGTCCGTTGTAACCAACAATTCAGGACTTCATAGTTAGGACTTGGGATTTCACCGTGCCCTCACGGTTCTAGTATTCTAGAAGGTGCTACATAATTAATCCTCTGCAAATTTTCTGATAGCGGCTTCTAACCTTTATTTGCATTTTGCAAAACAGCCACTCATCTTTTTCAAAAACCCAATGAAGAAAATGGAACAACACACTCAACCTATATTTGTTCCCAGTGGCGGAGCTAGAAATTTTTGGCTGTGGGGCACTAGTACATGGCATTTTCTGTGTATAGCCATCTCACTCACACTGAACACCAATTGCTGATGGAGATTGACAGAGTCTTCCCCTGAGTATCACCCCCTCAAATCAACAAATAAGAATGCATAAACCCATAAACACAATTGTCCACAACACATTAAAATATTTTCAAGGAAGAAATCTTATTTAATGAGTAAAATCAAATAGTACTAAGCACAGAAAAGTGTGAAAACTAAACAGATTTGGCAAATCTACTTTGCAAGTATTAGCAAACTACTTAAGTCAAGATCATACCAGAAATATGAAACCAACAATCTTCCCTAATAGGACTGTAGCTTTAAAGCCCGGGGAAGCGGTGAAGCTATAACGGCTTTTCTTAATGCACTTTCTCACCAAATTCAAAAATTGCTTATTACTGAATAATGAATCCAGTAAGGAATAATGTGAACTTTTAATTAGTCAATATGACGAATGTTATGTGAGAAAATTAACACAAGATCAAGAGCAGACCTAGTATGAATACCACATTACTGCACACTGTGAATGACCATTTGGAGAAAATAAGTGAACTTGAGCACTAAATTTTGTTTCTTTCAACTTACTGATAGTACCAACAATCATTTCAAGGAAAATAGTAAAACAGAGATGGATCTTTACTTACATTCTCTTACTGTACACAATATGGGACCACAGTCTTTTATTTATGGTGTGAACTTTTTGGGTACAAAAACCAAAAGAAACAAAGTTGGAATCCTTTGAATCTGAACAAGTTGTAAGATTAATACATGTGGTGTTGACACAAAATCAAGCCAGGTGAAATGGTTGCAAAGGAGGGAATAGGAGATTAGTTTACATGAAGGGTATCAAAACAGGATTACTTGCAAAGACCGCTCCCAAAATTCTTGAAACCAGAGTTATTTTCTTTCAAGAATTATTAGTAACGTCATACAATAGGTCCCTTGTTCAGTTGTTCTTGATCCCACCCATGTGCTCAGCAAGGAAGAAAATTTGACTGGTTGGCTCCTACGCTCTCAATCTTGTGGCATGTGATGCACAATGACAAATGAAAAAGGGGGAAACAAATGAAAACCCAACACCATTCAAGAAGATCATTCAATCATTCAAGAAGAAGAAGAAGAAGCACCTGCGCCCGCCGCGGCGCCGCCCTGTCGGCTGCTGCCACCCTTGGACTTGGAGGCTTGACCCTTGCACCTGAGGGCCTGCGCTCTACGGCCTTGCCGGCTCGCTCTTCGCCTTTCCCCTTTCTGAGTTTCTACTTTCGACCTAAGGCCTTGTTTGATAGGCGGGGTAAATGGGGCTGAGCGGTTGAAATTCGCCCATTTTCTGTAAAAGAGAGCGGTTGGAATTTCAACCACTCGAGTTTTTGTTTCAGGCAGGCAGTGCAACAGACTCAAAAGTATTGTACAATGGACTTGATCATAAAACAGACCTGTTTGTTGTCCCAGAAGGTACATAGTTTCACCAACCAAGTTACTCTTTTTAGAAGCATGTATCCATGTATAAATAAATTGTGTTTAATTGTAGGCAAATATTATCTTGCTGATGGGGGGGGGGGGTATCCAAACATTGTCGGTTTGCTAACACCTTATCGAGGGCATCGTTATCATATGTCTGAGTTTAACACTCGGAGCACGCTCACCTAAAAATGAAGAAGAATTATTCAACCATAGACATTCATCACTCCGAAATACAGTAGAAAGAACTTTCGGCATGTTGAAAGGTCGTTTTCCAACATTGAAAATGCAAGTCCAATATTCATTCCAGAAACAAGCTCAAATTGTTCTTGCTACATGTGTATTGCACAACTTCATAATTGAACACAATCCAAACGCCCAACAATTTGATGATGAAGATGCACCTTTGAATGGTAACTTTGTCGTAAGCAAACTTGAACTTGCAAGCCAAACACATCAGCGAGGAAGCAACAATGCTATGAGAGCAGCTATATCATCTCAAATATTTACAAATTATCAATTGAATAGTAAGTTTGTTTATAAACGTTGACAATTTGTTTAGTTTGATTGTTTGACATTTGTTTTGTTTTGAATAGGACAACGAAGATGATGCCTCGCCAAAAGTACTATGTGGTTTTCAAAGGGCATGAGCGAGACATATATGACAGTTGGGAGTGATGCCAACCATTAGTCTATCGGTACAAGGGTGCCGTCTTCAAATCATTTGATTCATTAAAAGTAGTTGAAAATCACATGTATGAGTATGTCCAGAACAAGTATGGTATGCAAGTAAGCAGACCTCCACTCATTGAAGATGTCATCACAAAGCAAAATATAGAAGACACGAAGTTTGAAGAACGGAAGTGCAGCCACAAATGTTGGATTACTTGTTTTGTGATTACATGTTTTCTTTGTTGGATATGTACTCATTAAACTTACTTTTTTATTTTGATAGTAGACAACACACCCTTTTGTGGTTTCGTACTCATTTAACTTTTGTGGAGATGTACTTTTGTGGATATAAATTTGTTATCCTTATAAATTTCATTTCCCCAAGAAGGTGCTTTCTGTTGTAATGTGTTGCTGAATATTTCTTTATGCTTTTGTTACATAGATCGTGTGAATGGCCGTCTCTCCAATGAATTGGCTGTACGGTGATTTATTTTCAGATGATTCATGAAGACATATAATTTTTTTTTTATTGCAACCCCTTTATGGGATGTGCAGTCCACTTTCTGTTTATTGGTTTTGGCTTGTGGTGGTTCCATGAGGTGATGATCTTTCTTATTTGGTGGTGTTCTTGGGTAATCTATACATATAATAAGAATCGGTTGTGAAGTTTTCTCTAGATTGTGGCAACTTTGTATCATGGCTTTAGATGTTTCGACTTTTTGATGCAAGCTTCTGTGGGATTTATTTGAGTTGTGATCCTTTTTTTGTTTGGAAGATCACATTCCAACTCCTTCACATCAAATTGGAGATAATAATAAATAAACAACATTTTTCAAGTTAAATTTTTCATGTGCATCAAACATGGTTAACTTTACCTTGTTAAATTCTTCTTGTGCATTAAACAAGGTTAAATTTACCACGTTAAATTTCACCCGCATATCAAACAGGGCCTCATATTAGAAAAGGGTGAAATTTCATCCAGTAAATTTTTCCAAAAAAGTTTACATGATAAATTTACTGCGTTAAATTTCACCCGCCCATCAAATGGGCCCTAAAGAGACTTCTAATTTGGCGGACGAGACTCAAATCAGGTCAGAAGTTTACTTATGATTCGATCCATTCGTAGTACCCAGTCGATCCCGACGCGGGCCCCTCGAACCTGGTTTGATGTCCGAAGGGATCGTATCGGACAGAACCGAATCGTTAATAACCTGCCCGAGTTGTTTTTTGGCGGTTCCAAACTGAAGCCTGGAAAGCTTCACCTACTCTACAGGGGTAGAAGATCGGGAAAGTCAGACCGATTTTTATTTAAGAACCGGTTCGTAATACTTATCGGTTACTTAGTTAAACTTCGGATAGGCTGCTGTCGGAGCTCGGCAACATTTTCAGACCAGTGACTCTTTCGTAATTATCTCGAAAACCAACCCCTTTCTGCGATCCCTACACTCGCCCACCATATTTCACTGCATTGCCGAAACTGCCCTTCTCTCTCTCTCTCTCGCGGAGACGCCAAGAAGCACGACGCAGAGGAGGTGGAGGAAGCAGCCCTCGTCGTCTTCCTCTCCCGAGTCCCAAACCCCTGTAACCTCTAACCGCAATTCCCCGCGGATGCGATTGTCTGTCATCTAGGATCGACGGCGATGATCCTCCCTACGGAATCCCTGGCTCGGCAGTCGCGCCATCTTGCCATGGCTGCCCCGCAGTTTCAATCCGTTGAGCTCTACTCCAATGGTGTCGATCCCTCCGGGAAGCCGTCCCCCTCTTCCTCTTCGTCGCGCTCCTCCTCCAGGTTCTCCCCGTCCGCTTCCAGCTTCCTCTACAATGCCAGGGTCGCTATCGCCCTAGCTCCCTCCGCCTTGTTCCTCCTGTCCCTCGGCGGTATCCCCGTGGTCGCGACCCTAAGTCTGGGTCTCATCGTTGCCTACTTCCTGGACTCTTTCAACCTCAAGCACGCTGCGTTCTTTCTCGTCTGGTTCTCGCTCGTCACCTCTCAGATCGCGCTCCTATTCTCTGGCGGACTCGCCGCTTTCCCCTCGTGGCCACTCTTTCTTCTTGCTTTTGGTCTTTGCTCACTCGCCATCTTCCTGATTGGAGTGTGGGCCTCGATCCAGTTCCGGTGGATGATCCTTGAGAACGCCTCCGTCGTCACGGCGCTCGAGCGCTTGCTCTTTGCCTGCACGCCGATCGTGGCCTCGATCGTCTGGACGTGGGCGGCTGTTGCCTCCGTCGGGATGAACCACGCCGCTTACTACCTCATGTGTTTCTCTTGCCTATTCTACTGGCTCTTCTCCATTCCGCGGCGCTCGTCATTTAGATCACGGCTGGAGAGCCACTTCCATGGCGGTGAGATCCCTGATGATGCTCTCATTCTCGGCCCGCTAGAGGGCTGTATCCACACGCTCGTATTGCTATTTCTACCGGTCCTTTTCAGGGTTGGATCGCATCATTCCGTAACTTTCTCGTCAGCCACATTTATTTGCGATCTCCTTCTGCTGTTCTTCGTTCCCTTCTTGTTCCAATTGTATGCCTCGACAAATGGGGCCTTGTGGTGGATCACAAAGAACGTTAACGAGTTGCATAGGATCCGAATTGTTAATGGTGCCATTGGTCTTGTTGTGGTTGTGATCTGTTTGGAGGTGAGAGTGGTCTTCCACTCGTTCGGCAGGTACTTACACGTGCCGCCACCGTTGAATTACATTCTTGTGACGGTTGCCATGCTTGGAAGTGCTGCTGGTGCGGGTTCATTTGCGGTTGGGATGATTGGGGATGCATTCAGTTCGGCAGCTTTTTCAGTTCTAGCCGTCCTTGTGGGCATTGCTGGTGCCATAGTGGTCGGATTTCCTTTTCTGGTATAGACGATGATTACTTGGTACTCAACTTTTTTCTTAGATTTTGTCTGTTTCCTTAAGATGATGTGTCACATTATTTCTATTTCTTCTCCTCCTTTCCTTGGCGGTTTTATCTTTGACCACTAAATTTTCGTGATGATGATCTTTGGGTTGTCACAAGGACAAGTTTACTATTGAGTGTTACTTTCTTGATGCATTCTATAGTTTCATGATTTCACGTAGATTGCTGATAGATGAAATAGGTTTAGTTGAAACTTCACTGCAGGGAGCTTTCTTCTTATCTACTACTAAAAGGGTTCACAGAGAAACTGGCTCATACATTGTCTGGGAAAATGAAATGAAACTGTTGGTTGGTGAGAGCTAAAAGAATATGGAAGCTGTGGCTATATAAGAACTTCTTTTCCTTTCCTGGAGAAAATATGAGGGCTCAGTTGTTGTCATTGTGATAATATGGTGGTTATATTCATTCTAATTTAGTTGCACTCACAATTGTCATAGTCATCTGTGCAAATACATGCATTCATTCACATCCATTGATTGAAAAAGCCTCTTTTATTGAAACCTTTTGAGTGACAAGTTTAGTTGTTAACATGTTCATTTGTAGTTGCCATTGTTATTCTTATGTGTCGCTTGAACATCACTTCCGTAAGTATGTTAGATTGTTTGTGCTTGCATTTTGTCATTGTCTTGCATCTTCAGCTAATTAATGAATAAATAGAAGGTATGGCAACCAAAGACAAATAAAGTGCGCATGTGAAAGTTGCTAGTTAGCTGGTACATTGACCAAATATTTTCTGGTTTTTAAGTACATTAATAGGAGTGAGTAATCGCTGATAAAGAAATGTAGTTCTATCTTAGATAGTCTAGGATTCTAAATGAGTTGATCCCTAGGATTTGGAAAGATTTGGAAAAATTAAGCCCTTCTTGCAAATGTTCCACATGGACACCATTTTCCGATATCAAATTTATTTGCATTTATGGTTAGGTATAGCTGGAGCAATATCATCTTCTAACTTCTAAGATACTCTCTTTGCTATTCCTCCACATGATTGAGGATGTGTTGGCAAATTCAGGGACATTATCTTAAATGGAGAACATAAGACTCCTTGTTGAAATGTTACAGGGACTTGCCTTTGAAAGATGGATTTACAAGTGTCCGTTTGTGGTCAGTGACAACATTGGGAACTATTTTTTATGTCAGATATTGTCGTATTAAAATGAATGTAGGGGCTTCATTTGTGCTTAATGCAAAAGGCAACAATTTCCTACTAGTATTACACATAAGTGTCCTCGTTGTTCTTACACATACTTTGGCAAACGTCTTCAACTCACTTTTGTGACTACAAGATGAATTTACAACTGCCTGATAAAGTTCTTCCTTATGGGCAATGAATAATTTTGTAATAATCATATATGACATGTTTTTCAGTATGGATATGTTGTATCATGGTATTGGGTGATGAACCAACACAATACATATGCGATATACCTAGGTGGTAGGTCCTCCATCATGTGGGTGTGGGTGCAAAGGGTGCAAAGCAACATCAAAATGCTTTGTGTGCTAAGCAGGGTAATTTGTAACATCTTTCATATAAAAATACCTTGAGAATAGCTTCATCTCTAAAAATTTGGAAGAGACAAGGTGAATACATGTACTTAGGTCCTATGTCATGTGGTTGCAGGTGCAAAGCAATTTCAAAAAACTTTAGGTGTTAAATGGGGCAATTTCTAACGTCTCAGCATGGGAATAGCTTGAGGATACATATCTAAAATTTTGAAAGAAAACAGTGAATGCATATGTCTAGCTCTATGTCATGTGGGTAAAAATGCAAAGCAATTTCAAAAAGCTTTGGGTGGGAGAAAAGTTTTAGTGAGTGTATGCGTGTATGTATCTTTCATAGATATTTTGATATTGTTTGAAACTATAAAATTGAAAACTTTTGCAATTAAGAAAAAAATATTTATCTCGTGTGATTCTTCTGTAAGTGAGTGTATGCGTGTATGTATCTTTCATAGATATTTTTATATTGTTTGAAACAATAAAATTGAAAACTTTTGCAATTAAGAAAACAATATTTATCTCGTGTGATTCTTCATCCCTCAATCCATGTATATATATGCGTGCATGTGTGTGTGTGTTTGTGTTTCAGTTTGACTTCTAACAATTTTGACAATTTGACTTCTTAATCTAATTATCTTTGTACTCCTATAGTATCACATTTGAAGAGAAAAGAGGGCAAAGTGATAGACTATGAAGTCAGAGCTGTGTCACATGGGTATGGATATGGGTGCTGGTGTAAGTACAGATAGAGTATTTTTATAAAACTTGGGTAAGGGGACATGGTTGTACATATATATAGGTATATATATGTATAGATATAATAAAATTTTAAGCAAATAAATACATATTCATTGTTTGCATTTATAAAATGTATGTTGCTGAACAAAAAAAAGCTAAAGTAGATCAAAAACATGTATAAAATAGAAGAATGTACCAAAAAATTACAAAAATTAAATTTGTTTTGTCCAAGCAGTGTCCCATACTAGCACCAGTATTGTGTCATGTTGACACTGATACTTCTACCTTTTAGAAGTACCCGTGTTACATCGAGTTAGAGTTGTTATTTGCTTTGTCCAAGCAGTGTCCCATACTAGCACCAGTATTGTGTCATGTTGACACTGATACTTCTACCTTTTAGAAGTGCCCGTGTTACATCGAGTTAGAGTTGTTAAAAGTTAAAACTATGAAAAGTCAGTTAATAGTGTCCTTTTATTTATACTAAGTTGTCCAAAATTGGAAGTTGCTCACCGGTTGTTTAGGAGCCTAAAAAGATTAATCAAGATTAGTTAGGTCAAGAAGTTGGTTTTTTTTTTATTGCAAAGAATACAAGGATGAAATGTTGTAAAAAACGTACCATAAGCCGTATCGGTATGGCTTTAAGATACGCCGTATCGGTATGGCTTTAAGATACGCCGTATTGTAAAATATCATAACGTATCGTAACTGTATCGTTTTTTTAATTAAATCAGAAAAAATAAGAAAAAAATTCGAAAAATTCATAAAAAAATCAGTAAAAATCAAGAATAATATGTTCTTCATAAAAAACATGTTTTACAGAATGATAGACTTATTATTGCTATAAAGTTACAGTTCATCATTCGTAAACATCAAAATTGATAACAATATCAATCTAGAAAGCACAAGTCAACAATTACATAACGTATATCATAATTTCATAACCATAGATTCTCATCCTCATCTCCATCTTCTTCTTCTTCTTCATGATTTAAAAAAATCTGTTTCCTTCCAATGGGAATCAGCCACCCATGCACAAATCCATGGTTTAATCGATAATTTCACGGTGAAAATTGATGATATATCAATCTAGAAAGCACAAGTCGACAATTACATAACGTATATCATAATTTCATAACCATAGATTCTCATCCTCATCTCCATCTTCTTCTTCATCTTCATGATTTAAAAAAATCCGTTTCCTTTCAACGGGAATCAGCCACCCATGCACAGATCCATGGTTTAATCGATAATTTCACGGTGAAAATTGATGATTTCACGGTAAAAATCGATGATTTCATGGTGAAATCGATAATTTTATGGTGGAAATCAATGATTTCCCTCCAAGGTGGCACAATCTCTATGTTAGAAATGAAGAAGGGGCGGGTTTTTATGAAGGAATCTCGAAAAAGGGAGGTTCGCGCCCTTCTTTTTTGAAATCAGCCTGTATCGTACGGCATGCACGATACACCCCTATTTACGATACAGGGGGTGTATCGTATTTTGTAAATGATATGAACGTATCACGATACAGCCCCGTACAACACTGCCAGGACGAATTTTATGAGATAAGGTCGAAAGATCTCATTCACGAGGGCTTGAAGGTAGCTTGGGCATTTGTTTGCCTGAAGGGCATCACTGTAAATTCATAATGCCCCTTGTTTATCTGAAACACAGTTTTTGGGATATCTTGAGGAAGCCAACCTGGTTTGGTAATATCCAACCCTTAAATCTAAATTAGAAAATAGTTGAGCTCCATTCAAGTTGTCCAACAATTCCTCCATGGCTGGAATTGGGTAGCGGTTCTTCTCCATACTGGCATTTAAAGCCCTATAATTAACACAGAAACACCACACTGGTCCTTTTTTTGACTAGCAGTGCCAGTGAGAAGTAAGGACTCGTACTGGGCTGTATGATCTCTTCAAGTAGCATCTCTCTAATTGTTTTTTTGATTTCCTGCTTCTGTGAGTGGTTGTATTGTACCTGTAAGCCCTCAACATTACAGGTTTAGCATTTGCTTTCACTTCACTCTGGTGGTCCACTTGTCTAGCAAGAGGTAAGCCCTTTGGACTTTCGGATACTTGCTGGAATTCAGCCAGCAAGGGTCGCGGCCTTGTGGGTGTAGTAGCAAACTCCCTAGATTCAGCTGATTCCTTCTCATTTCAAACTATCAACGACAACATATTTAATTCCCTAGGTCTGCCAGTCATCTTCGTGACCTGTGCCTTTTTGTTATGATTTTTGTCCCTTGATCAGTGGCTTCAAGACTTTCTTCTCCTGCTACCCCTTTAAGTTTCGTCTTCATGTTAACAAATCTTCTCTATACTGCTCAACTGCTTTAACTACTGTATTCCCAGTACTACATTGCAAGTGGGTATGACTCTAGTAAAAATCGCTGCCCTTGTATTTCTCTGATTTCTTGAGGGCATTTGCCTCTACATTGTAGAGTGCTGCCATTTCTGATGACTACCTTAAACCTTGGTTGCTCAATTACCATGCATCGACATTCCTTTGCTGTTCTTCTCAGAAATAAAATTGTGAGTTGAGCTTGTATCAGCCAAGATGCTCGTTCAAATATAGGCCGGCCGTACTTGTGATGCTGCCCTTTAAGTATGCCTTGGACTCACATGTATCGTGGCCTGTGGGGTACTGTCTCCTGCCAATGCATGCAAGGAAATTTCTGGTGACTACTCTTGTGAATCCTCTTTTGGACATGATAATTGCTCTAGTGTTACCTCCTGTCCTGATCTATCTCTTCTTCTTGTTGCTCTTCTATCAGATACATGTGAAGCTTTTTACACACGTGACCCAGTGTCCATTTATCATCATCACAATGGAAGCAGAGTCCTTTCTTTCGCCTATCTTTAATCTGTACAGGAGTTAATCGTTTCACGACTACCTGCTTTTTCTCAGCTGAGGTCTTGTTTGGAACCAAGCTATCAGTTGCAAGGTTTCCCCCAAAACCAGCACTAATACTTTGTATGTTTTGCACGAGTTTGAGGTTCCGTCTATCTTTAACAACCCACAATGCTTGCCTATTCTTCCCTTTTGCAATACGAGCTGGCTCAAAACTTTTGAGCAGACTTTGAGGGTGTCCTGCCTGGATGTCAATGTGGATGTTCTTATGCGGACCTCCTACAAAAGCACCAATGAGGGCTTCTGTAGGCCAGCCTTTTACCATGTTACTTAACTATTCAAATTGTTCTTGATAGTCTATACTTGAGCCCTTTTGTTTAATCTTCCATAACTCAACATTGTAATCTAAATAGGCAAAAGGATTGAAGCTTACCATCAAAGCCTTGACGAATCTCTTCCAATCTGGCTTCTCTTCTTGTGTCACCAGCCACCTGTACCATCTGACTACTGCTCCATCCAGGTGCATTGCAGTGTGGCTTACTCTCTTCTCTATAGGAATCGACTGGCGATCAAAAAATATTCCTCCTTCCTGAAGATCTACCTCAATGAATCCTTTCCCCTAGAAAACCCCATTTTAGGGGTTTTAAGGGTGCTGACAGAATGATTGTTGCCTTGTGGAGGATTGAAAGAAGTCAGTGTAATAGGAGGATTCTGGGTTCCCAGCAAGGTTTGTGGTGTTGGGTAGGCGGTGGTTGCGTGTTGTGGTGAGAGGCATTCGTCACGGGCCTAGAGCATTTGCTCACCTTCTGAAGCATCTCTAAGTAATGCAGTAACTGCCTACTGCTCACTAAGAGAGATGGCGTACAAGTGTCCCCATCATGTAGGTGCTTCTCCGCTGTTTCCATCCATCCATGGAAGTACTGCTGATCATCCTCTGTTTGTTTCGATAGAGACTCCAAGGCTGCAAGAGCTTCACAGCAAGACATGGGATTCGATACGAACTGGTAGCACACTGCTACCACTACCGCCTTCCTAACTGCACACGACTAAGAGCCAAACACTCATGCACACAACTATAGGGTTCCATACTCTAAAATATCATCATTCTTCATTACTTTCCAAACTATTGGGCATCAGGTGTTTACATAACTTGTAAGCGGGTGTCATATTGACTGACCCGACCCGACTTATTACATATCCTTTGAGTATCCTATCCTGTGCTACCACAAATCGACTAGTTTCACCAACTAATATTGGTTTCAAACACAAGTTATTGATAGCTGATGCAGTTGGCTACTCAGACTAGTCTATATTCTGACAACTTTATAGATAGATAGCCAAATAATTTCATGCATTAATAATCAACATGCTGTAGGTGCAATCTTGAAAACTTGTTTGCACACACCCACCCACACACGTATATCATATATGGAAATTAGATTTTTCAAGTTTCACATTCCTGACAATTTGACAACTGACCATATCTGTCGTCATCTAATCTATCACTTGGTGAAAATTTCCAGTAAACAATGACTTCCTACCATTTTACTAGATTTTGAGGTGGGGGATAAACAACATGATTATGCAACAACCCATTCAACTATGAAAACAATCCAAAGATCCACTTAATTATGAAACAAAATACTACACAGTTATGCAAATAACTCAGGAAACAACCTGGACACAGAATCGACCTATGAACAATATGCAAAGAAAAAAATGTGAAATTTCAAGTCTTCAACTATTCAATCCATAATTCAATGATACAGATGAAACTCCTGAAAGAAAAAATTAGAAGTTGAAGGGTGCTAAATTGAGAATACTTATTTGAGGAAAAGTGTTTATTGGTGGATGTTCTTCCTTCAAGAGAAGAAATCAGCTAAAATTTGTGGAATTTCTCTGTGATTCCAGGATTTGATTTTCATGAGGCGCCTTCAATCTCCTTTTGATATTCTAGCGGAAGTCTTTGAGTCAAATCAGAAGTTTAGAGCATTCTCTTGTGAGAGGGAGAGAAGGAGCAAGTCCTATCCTCATTAGAGTAACTCCAGTTTGCCTTCACCTCACAGTGGATTGATCTTATTGCCACTAGAAAACAATAAAAGTCCTGAAAGCTTGGGCCAGAAATAGAGTTTTTGGTGTTCCTTTTCACATTTATGAAACTTTGTTTTATTGCCAATAGAAAGCAATAAAAGGCATGAGTATTTGGGCTAGAAATAGAGTTCTCGGTTTTCATTTTCACATTTAGGAAACTTTGTCTTCAATAAGTCAAAAAGGTTCCCACTTTGTGATTCTACTACCACATTGAAAATACAAAAGAGTGATGCTTTTTGCTTCAAAGCGATCTAGCAACAAAGCATGTACCCTCTTTGAAAAGGCAGGATGTTTTTTGGACATTCTCTTGTACCATAAGCTTTTGAGCATTTTCATTTGGATTTTCAGCGCAAAGGATAAAAAGTGTGTTCTTACAGCCCTGATTTATATCATTATTTGCTAATATTGCAGTATTTTTTGGAAATATCTTCAGAAAGTATTTCTCACGATATCATCGTGATAATATCACAATATGTTTCCCTTTTTCTAAAAGTACTTGTTGTATTTTAAACCTTTGGTTTCTATTGTTTTTTGTTTATTTTAACATTTTAAAAAATGATGTCGAAGTTTTTTGTAAGAAAAAAAAGTAAGAAACTCATAACCTCTCAATAATTTTCTTTTATTTTTATAGTTTATAATTTTTTAAATTTTTGAAAAAGAGAGTTTCCCATGCATATCCAGGAAAAACGTTGCCGATAAAAGCCTCAACTCAATATTTCTGACAATAATTTGAATAATCATATATGCCGGAATGTCATACTACATCGGATCCTAGTCCTTTGCTTTTCTGAGTGCAAACTAAAGCTAGCGATTGGCATCTGGCAGACTGGACAAGTCAACTTCAAATTGAGTCATTACAGTTGGCATTAGAACCATGTTCAACGTTGGAACTGGATTTCAAATGTGAGGATGTTTTTTTTTGGGAGAGATGGATTATAACAACTCAAGTAGGGAGATTGGCTTAAAAAGAATCTTATATCTAAAAGTCGACGTTTTGATGGCCATATAAATATCCAAGTTTTGACCACCTCTCATGTTTGGTTCATAGCCTTTTTAAGGTGCAATCTGTGGGCAGCTACAAGGCCAGTTGGGATCTACTAAAAAGGCACTAAGATTAATGGAGAAAATTGTGACAAGCCTGTCCAACGAGGGACTTCATAGGTTATGTAGATTGCTTTTTGTCTGCATTGCTAAGAGAGGTTCTCTGATTCTGTGTCCTTGACATGTGCCTACTTTGTTGGGAAATTAGTGATATGTAAATGTGTTCTTATTACGTTTTTGTTCGACTTTGTTACTTTTTTGGAAATTTCTGAAGATGTATTTGAAATTGAATCCTGACCTTGTAGATGAGTCTGTGGTTATAGTAGACAGAGTGAAGTTAATAGCATAATCAGTCACAAATATCATTTATGGGCATAGTCACAAAAAGGCACATTTTTTAAAAAATATTGCAAATGAGTCAGCCGAAAAAACCAGCAAAAGACACATTTTTTTGAAAAAAAAAAATTCACCAAACAAAAAAGTGAAAAAAATAAAAGACATGCCTTTTTTCATTTTTTCACACTTTTTTATTTTTCATGATTTTTCATTTTTCACGTATTTTTATATTTTTTTGTATTTCCACATTTTTCATATTTTTTATTACCATATTTTTATTCTGAAATTTAACTTTAATGTTTTCTTTTTTATTAATTATTTTAAAGTTTGCCAATGTTTTCCCAAGAAAACAACTATGCCATATTATACCTGATAAAAGCCTCACTGTTGATAACCCATAAATGATATTTGTGACTGATTATGCTATTAACTTCACTCTGTCACGTCTTATTTCATGGTATGTTTTTTTTTTTTGTGTTGGAATATTGTCAATTATGCATTCATTCTTATTATTGTAATATCTATGATTTAAAACCCAGTTTTACGAATTTCATGTTCAAATTTTGGAACTTTTCAACCTTATTTAAAGGAAAAGGGGTTTTTGTTCATGAGCAAAGTTAACCATAGGGCTTTGCACAAAGCCCTTACAAAAGTATGTTGCATTTAATGTACCAGAACTCATAAAATTTGAAACAAAAAGGTTACAGATTTGTTTCATTACAGCATAGGTCCATGTCATCAGAACTTTTTCTGTGGTTTTTATGATTTCAGAAAAGGAGGCAATGCATTACTTGAAAAGCTTGCTTTTTTTTATCTTCAGGGGTTATTCTTATCTCGTTGTTTTCCAATTTTTTGCTTCTTTTTCTTATAAACTCTTAAAAAGGGTTCCTTATGCTCTTTTTGATGTCCTACTGATGTCATGAGAACATAGCTGTTGTCATTTTTTCACATAGTTGCCTGCATGTTTTTAATATCTGGGCTTGTTATGTGAGTTTAAGGTTTATTCTTATCCTTTGATAGGCGGTAATAACTGTAGTAGACTATTGCTAAAATAGGCAGCTATTTGTACATTCGTTTGCACAGTTGACTTTGGCTATGCATTGTTTTGCAGTATTAGGTGAAATGGAAGTATATTGTACTAACAATTCATGTACTCGAGTGAAATTAGCAAGTATGGTCTAATTTTGTCCGCACTTTTCCACTTGGATAAAGTTTTAGTGAAGTCAAATACTAATGTTTCCTGCAACTGCCTCATTCTACTTAAGTGTGAAAAAAATATGTTAATGCTCTCACTTTCTTTGAGCGATACAGAAGACTACTACTCTTCGATAGTTATTAAGTTCATAAAAAAATTAGTAGTTGCGCTGCACCTAAGTCAATGTTAATTATTGATAAAGATCATTTGGCTGGTTCATGCAGGTTCTGTTTTTATTTCATTTTCTGGCCTTGTGTTGTCTCATGTAACTATGAAATATGAATCTTATTTTGGAACTTAGAAGAAACTATCAGTTGATAGATGGCATGCTGATGCTGGTAATGTTTCCTGCTGATAACCTGGGAAAAATGCTAAAAAGGGTGATTTTATGATGTCAAAGTTCGGCCAGGTTGGAGCAGCTTTAAGGATACATTCCCCTGTTCATATGGAGCTGTGCAGATGCCTTTTCATCTGAGAAAAAATCACCCTTGTCATCACTAACTTAATGGATCTCCTCCTCTGGATATGTAGTCCATATAGTGTGGAGATATCATGCATGATATCTAATTCTTGATAATTCTTAGTATATTTTAACAGTTTTTAAGGAGCTTTTGATGCTAGAATATTTGTTTCTCTAGTTTTTCTTTTTAGTTCATTATCGTTATTATTATTTTCAGTGGCTTTTGACGTGTGAACACCTTTAATTGTGCTCTGATATTGTCTTCAACTTCTTATTTGTGCAGCTTTTACCAATCCCTGCAATATCTGGCTTTTTCCTTGCTCAGTTTTTTACAAAGAAGAGCTTAACTTCATATTTTACATTTGTTCTCCTGGCTAGCTTCACTGTTACATGGTTTGTGAAGCATAACTTTTGGGGCCTTAGTATCTGGTTGGCTGGTATGTCACTTCAGTCCTTTTGTAAGCTGATAGTTGCTAGCATGGTCCTTGCCATGGCTGTTCCAGGATTTTCTCTTCTACCAGTGAGATTTCGTTTTGTGACTGAAGTTGGTCTTATTAGCCATGCAATTCTTTTGTGCTACATAGAGAACCAAATTTATAGTCATTCTAGCATGTACTATTTTGTTCTTGATGATGAAGTGATGTATCCCAGCTATATGGTTATTACAACAACTGTTTGTGGCCTGGCTTTGGTGAGGAGATTGTTTCTGGACCACAGGATTGGACCAAAGACTGTTTGGGTTTTGACATGTGTATATTCATCAAAACTAGTAATGCTTTTCATTTCCTCAACATCTGCTGTATGGGTTTCCTTGGTCCTTCTCTTGGCCATCTCTCCTCCATTTCTTCTTTACAGGTACATAAGTTGTGCAGATTCTATCATCCATCTTCTGCATTGATCTTACTATATTTTCTTCTGTGGTAGTTGGCACAAGTTGGGTCTGTTTATGTGCCTGATCTTCTTTTTAAGTTTCTCTTTCTTTGATTTTCCTTTCTTGCAGAGACAAGTCAAAATCAGCTTCTAAGATGGCTGTATGGCAAGGTTTCATGCATGCTGGTGTTGTTGTTGTCTCTACGTGGTTATGTAGGGAAACAATTTTTGAAGCATTGCAGTGGTGGATGGGAAGGCCACCAACTGACGGTCTTCTGTTGGGTACATGTATTCTTCTAATGGGCTTGGGTTGCATACCAATTGTCTCCCTTCACTTCTCTCATGTGCAGGTACAACTATTTATACCAACCGATGGCATCTTTTCCTGTCGTTAAGAATTCAATATTAGTTTCTTCTTGAGTATGGGGACAACAAAAGGTAGAAAGTGGATTACCTCAGGTTACTTTGCATCTTTCAAGCTTTTTCACCTCACCAAATTGAATCCTTTTAGGTTGTCCAGTATCGAATTAGCCTGATGCTTTCAGAAAATAATATTAGACCGATGATTAATGTTATTGTCTGAATTTGTGAGGCTGCAAAACAAAAAGAGTTGTAATGAGTTCAGCTTGCATAAAACTTGTCTAGATATGTAAAGCACTAGCAACTAGCTTGTAATGTGTAAGAGTGGAGCATCAAAAAGCAATTTCTGGTTTGAACCTGATTTCTGTTCCTTGTTATGTCCATGTGTGTCTTTGAGAGCAGAAGGTTGCTTCATGTGGCTGCATGCATGGATCCATGCACATGCATGAAATTCGGAAAAGATGTTGAAGACATTTTGATGTGGACCATGATTGGCTTGTATTGAAGTTGGGGCTGCCTCTTCTCAGACAAGCTCCACAATTGTCAAATTCGTACTTTACCATAGAACATATGTTCTCTTGCACTATCGATAGTAGATTGATAGAATAATCAGTGATGCCCCCCATATTGGTTTTTTTGGGTATGTTGGTCTGTCATACAATATAAGTGTGTATTGTACAATGTTGTAAGAGTACCTCTTTAGAAAAGTTTTCCAGAACTTGGGATCGAGCTACTGGCCTATCTTTTTCAGTTTTCAACCTTATGGCAATAGTAACAAAATACACAGTTGTATTGTTGCACAGAGCTCCTGAACTTATACTTGCCGTATGATGCAATCTATGAACATCTGTGCAGTGTGCACATCGTTTAAATTGCCATGCAAAATGAGATCCCATGAATCTCTCATGCTTTCCAGCCAAAGTTACTCTATCTATAATTTATTTCTGTAGAATTGTCGTCTTGTTTCATGTTGAGCTGATTAATTGTTACCATGAGGCCACATGGCTATCCTATCTTGATACATATAAGTTCTGAAGTATGATTTTTTTTTTCTTTATGTATTGATAGACAATTTTTCTTTAGCTATGATTGAATTGGTGCCTTAATTGTTTGGTAATGTATTATAATGCAGTCAGCAAAGCGGATTTTATTGTTAGTGGTGGCTCTTGGCCTGCTCTTCATGTTCATGCAGCCACCAATTCCATTTTCCCTAGCATTCAGATCAGAAATTATCAAAGCAGCTCATTTATCTGCTGATGACAGCTCAATCTATGGTTTTACAATGGTTAAGCCTTCATGGCCGTCATGGTTGCTTATTTCAACCATCATGCTCACACTTGCAGCAGCTACTAACATCATTCCAATAAAGTACATCGTTGAGTTGAGGACATTTTTTGCAGTTGGTGTGGGAATCACATTTGGCATCTATATCTGTGCAGAATATTTCCTTCAGGCAGTACTCTTGCATGTATTAATTGTTGCTACTGTTGTATGTACGTCTGTTTTTGTAGTCTTCACACACTTGCCATCAGCATCAAGCCCTCACATTTTACCATGGATTTTCGCTCTTGTGGTAGCCCTTTTCCCTGTAACATATTTGTTGGAGGGACAGCTGCGGGTGGTTAGTGAACTTGATGGTGAAGGGAAAAAGTTTGCTACTCTTTTGGCCATTGAAGGCGCCCGAGCATCTCTTTTGGGATTATATGCAGCCATATTTATGTTAATTGCCTTGGAGATTAAATTTGAATTAGCTTCACTTTTGCGAGAGAAAGCTCAAGAGAGAGGTCTTTTGCATAATCCTGCAAATCGGGGCAGTGGTTTCAATCCAAAATTCAGGCTCTTACAGCAACGGCGGGCTTCTGCTGCTCCATCTTTTACAGTGAAGAAGCTAGCAGCTGAGGGTGCATGGATGCCAGCTGTTGGTAATGCTGCTACAATTCTTTGTTTCACCACCTGCTTACTGTTGAGCATCTATTTGACAGGTGGATCAAACCGGTCAATATTCTTGTTGGCACCTATTTTGTTGCTTCTAAATCAGGATTCAGACTTCTTTACCGGATTTGGGGACAGGCAACGTTATTTTCCAGTGACTGTTGTGATATCTGGTTACTTGGTATTAAATGCTCTCTACAGGGTATGGGAAGAAATATGGCATGGAGATTCAGGGTGGGGTTTAGAGATTGGTGGGCCAGGGTGGTTCTTTGCTGTGAAAAACGTAGCCCTTCTCATCCTTACACTGCCTAATCACATCCTCTTCAACCGCTTCATGTGGGATTTTACCAAACAGACAGATGCAGTCCTGTTATTGACCATGCCCCTCAACCTGCCATCCATAGTAATCACTGACATAAGCACAGTGATGGTACTGGGGTTACTTGGGATAATTTATTCCTTGGCGCAATATTTGACTGCAAGGCAAGTTCGGATTGCAGGCATGAAGTACATATGAGAGGCATGGCCGTTACTGTTATATGAGGTATGTACTTGCTATTTGTTTCTAGTTGCTTCATTACTATCATCTATTTGTCTTTGACATTTAGTTAATGGCGCTGTTGGGCATCAGTGATCTCCCTTGTGTTGCGTTTAAATGCACCGGGAAAATTGTAGATATGTATCTCCTGATATCTTCTGTTGTCAGTCCTAGCTAAAATGAGTTCTGCTGGTTGGTCCAGGCTCTCTTAGTTTCTAATTGTTGGTATTATTCTTGACATCATAAAGTGACTTTTTTTTGGTATCATTCACTTATCAATTTCTGTTTATTTCATTCTATTTTTTTCCCTTTCCTCGTGATTGGAGTGAGAATAGCTGTCTCTGTGCATTTATTTATTTTCTCTGTCTGCAATACCACTGTCTTTTTGCTGTTTGTAACGTAGGAACCTTTCCAAGTCCCGTCTCTGGAAGAAGATATGAGGTGGGTGGCAACAAGAGCAAAATTCTTCCCAATCAGCCCGAGGCAGGTTTTACATTTCATGTATTTTTATGCGGGACTTCAAGATCGGGTCAAAGGAGAAAAGCAAGTTATCGATCCCTGGACCTAAAATTTTGGACGTGCTTTTGTACAAAAAAAATTCTAGATATTGGGAGGATAAGTTTATGAGCCTGGAAATGTTCATTTTGCTAAGTTCAATCAGTTTCATTTGTCAAATTCTTAGTTGATTGACCATTTACTTGTGTCGAGTCGGGGGAACTAACCTAGTTTGCTGCGGGTTGCAATCTTTTTAGACCGGTGTGTGGAAAATTAGATGGTACTACGACTGCAAGGAATCGAGGTCCAGATCTTGCATTTGGTTCTGGGAACGAAATGATTGTATACTGTGGGAACAAGATGTTTAACCATGGTATTCGATGCTTTTGAAATTTTTGGTAATTGGAATAATTCCGAGTCCTTTTGGATGATGGTTTTGAGGAGCCTGCAAATCATGGTGCAGAAGAAGATTTTTTCTTTGCTGTAGTGTACATGCCGAGCGACCTGACATGGATTACTATAAACATGATTCTACGCGACCTGCTCACTTGCCCCACTTGGCGGTGAATGAGCCTAAAGGGTCCAAGGTTTTTACTTGCTAGGCATCTTTCATGCATCCGGCTGAGACCAACTGGACTACTGGCCGGCAGCCCATAATTGGACTAACAATTGAAGAACAACGATACAGTAGCGCACTGTCACAAAAATTAAAAGTCAGGCGAGGGCTGCTGGCCGGCAGCCCTTGTTGCAACAGAGAAAATGGGAGAGGCGATGCCTGCCTAATAAAGAGGGACAGTAATCGGTGTGCTCACCGAAAATTCGAAAGAGCAGAGGATTTTCTGAGGAGATCAACAAAATAGAAAAACAGGGTTGATCGAGAGACTGGAGCCCAAAAATGTGAGAAATACTCACATAAAAAAATAAAAAAAAAACAAGTATTTTAAACACAGTTTGGGACAAAAAGTGTCAGAACCGCTCGCTTCAGGCACCTAATGCGCATCAGCCTGATGCATGAACGCCAGTGAAGTGAGCACACGCAGCAGGCCAAGTTAGCATACATCATTAATCGACGCGCTCACTGACGATACGCTCCGAGTATTAAAGCATTGACAGTAATCTGGTGATTTCTCTCATTCGTTAAGGAACCGTTTAATTAACGGATCGCGATCTTAGAACATGATGGAGGCAGTGCTCGAAGACTCCTCAGATTTTTCATAAACTAAAGTACAAAGACAACGCGCTTAGACGCTAGCAAAACGCCTATCATCGTCAGTTTGTCGCCGATGCCGAAAATTGGTATGAAAGCAGTTCACGGGGCATATGCACGTGCCTCTAGCAAGCAGGAGACACAAACAGATCAGAAAGATACCCAGGAAACATACCTATGGAAACTCGAGAACAACTAATAAATCCGAATATATCCATTTGAGATTTCCTTGGAACCAAATGTCATTTGTTGGAAGAAATGAGCAATGAGACGGGCCATCTTTGCTTAGCCAACTTACTTGTTGTTCATATTACTAAACTTACAAAAATCCCTATTTCAGACAGTTTTACATAGAAAATGGTGAAAGCAAAAGGAATAAGATCTTTGACGTGTCTGAACTCTTGATTCGACTTTGATCCTGATACATCATAAGATAAAAAGGGGATGGCATTGTGGTAGACCGGCGAGGATAAACTAGAACTTCCAAAAATCAAATTCCCTTAGTTAAGTTTCCAGATGCCCAGGCAAAATTACAGCCTCCAATGCCTTCTCCATCACAAGAGCAGAATCAAAGAGATGCGCAATCGAAGTGGAAACATGAAAATAAAATTATTAGGTACCAAAAGGTTGAATCTTCAAGAGGTTCCAGGAAGGTATATCCTGTGGATGTTATTGGTCGATAGCTTCCGTCTGCAGGTTGGACATTTTTTCTGAAGATTGATGGCACTGGTAATGCAGGGATGACAGAAGATGTGTCCACATAGAGTTGATGTCTCTTCTTTCATTGTATCCATACAGATTGCACATGTCAGATTCACCTTCATGTCCATAGAACGACTACTTGATCCAGCTGCACCTTTTTTCTGCCATAGGCAGCAAAAATAAGATTATACACATGCACAAACAAGAAGCTCTATGTGTCATATCCAGTTCACAGAAGGCCAAGATCATTGAGGAAATAACACCATAGAAGAGTGAAAAGATCCATGAACCCAAACTTAAACCACCACTTTGTGAATTCCTACTGCAGGCATGTAAAATTGATCCTTACCCTTAAAAAAGCAATCTCAACTAAGAAGTAAGAAGCTTGCGAATGCAAGAGTAACTATCAACGATATGAACTCTCAATGTATTCCAACCAATTGATCAATCCTTTTATAATCTACAGCCTAACTACCAGCCCCAAGTTAACAAATTTTCCTTGTTAGCTTGTTCCGCATGGCAATCTTTTTTTTCCCCTTTTCTCAAACAAAGAACCCATTATTGGGGTAGCTTTAGTTCAAATGAATGAACTTATCATAAGGTCAAAGTAGAATAAACAGCAAGTGTAATGTGCAGTTTCCTACTTGAACTGTGTGGATCCCATGGCTTCTTTTGGGCTATGACAAGCAAATCTTACTAGCATTTATAGTATACAGTAACACCACTTTGAGTATCTAGAAACCCGACTACGACATCTTTGTATCCACCTAGTTAAAACAAATATATGTAACGAGCTGATACAACAACAATTTACAAAATCGAAACAAATTTGACCTGTATGAGGTCCCACCAAATGAGAGATCAAATAAAAAATCTGGATATTTCAAGCAGCCTAATTCAGTGCCAAGTATGTACATCACACACAATGTTTGGCAACTGGAGCCCCTAAATTTGACTTTTAGAATAGTGAAAGTCTTGAAGGAAAAGGGGCTTTTACTAAGAAATCAAACGCTGGCCTGGATGTTTATATAACAGCATTAAATTACTGATGTAATGAGGTTGCACCTTGTCAAATTGCCTGACACTTGCACCACCATCCTCTCCATCATCAAATATATTTATCTTATTCTTTGGATATTCTGCATAGAAAAATTTATTTCTTAGAACAGTTGTAAAAATTGGTTTGGAAAAACAAAAAAAGAGGCTGGAGATATATATCCACCAACATTCATCAAACATATACAGAAGGAAACTACAAGACAGGAATACAAAATGCACAAAAACTCCCCAATGACTATAACCAGACAGACAGAAACAAACCTAAACTCTTTGAAACGAAGCTAACTTTTTTGAAATGACAAAACAAGCCCACACCTCTAAATCCGAGCCGAAGTTCCAAATCCTCTTCAGTGATAACTGGTGCCCAGGACCTTCCGTGAGAAAACATCCCCCTTCCCTGCAAACATACAGCAAAGAAATAAAACCTTCTGCACTAAAAAGAGGAGGGGTATATCAAAAGCCCAATAATGCACATGATGAAGCAGGTAGAAGAGTGACACTGAAGGGAGGGGAAAAATGTACAAACTGATAACGTACAATTACAAATGCTAAATGACTAAATGTCATTTTAATGCAGAAACAAACTTGATCACATCAAATGCATAATGTTTTAGAACTTTGCAAGTGTACAAAGGCAATACACCTGGAAGTCACAATGATCAGTGACCCTTGCACTTACCTCTATAAAGGACCTCGGGGAAAAGATCTGCACGTCATCGTCATCATCATCTATGGTAATGGGCTCAGGAAACCTTAAAGCACAATTAGCAGTCATGGTACCACCTTTTGAAAATAAAGAATGACCTAGTCTTAACTCAAGATCTTCTTTTGGATGTCTCTTTGATCTCAATGACTGCACGGTATGCCAATCAATTTGTTCCATGCACCTAGCAAGCCAAAGCATGAACACATCAGCAATCCAAGTGCAAGATTTCAAAGATTCTCCTATCCCCAACAGTGGAAACCATCTAAAATTAAATTCCATGAAAAGGAAGAATGTGGTCAAAGATAGAAGGATTAAGAAACCAAAAAAAAGGACAAAAAATGTAGTTAATAGGATTCAGACAAGTTCTGAACCAAAGAAATAAAATCTTTTGAAAAATCCATAAGCATAGCTTTTCAAGAGATAGGAAGTATACAAAATGTAGGTCTAAGAAACAAAAAAGGATAAAAGCAAAGTTATTAAGAGCATGACAATGAAGGACCTGATCCAGAGGATTAAGACAGCAAAGTATGAAGTATGAACCAAACAAATAAAAATTTCTCGAAAGCCAAAAACATAGCTCAAATAGAAGAAGGGAACACATAAAATATACCTGAACAAAATCAGAGCCAGACTTATAGTCATCTTACAAGAATCTAATGACAGAAGAACAAGAAAGGACATAAAAAAAAAAATCAAACTCTTTAGGTATCTCAAACCTTGATTAAGTTGTTTTTGTAAGTCAAATCACCAAATTCATCTGAGTATTAACCCATCCAGGAACGTGTTTTTTCCGAAAGAATCAAAGTAGTGGAACTGTTTGTACAAGGATTTCATAAATAGAAGCGTAACAAAGGACATGAAAAAGTCGAACATTATGGAACTCTTCGGTGATCTAAAAACTTGATTGAATTGGCGTTCATACGTCAAAACAGCAAATCAAGTGAGCATCAAACCATGCTGTAACGTAGTCAGAAAGAACCGAAGCCGCAGCTATGCTACTGACTGGAACACCGACAACCATCATATCATCGCCGGTTAGCTTTAGCAATAAAGGCAACAAATAACAAGCCAAGAAACGGAGAGGAGAAATCCACGCGTAACTATCGGCATGAAAAAGAATAGAAGCCCATACAATAGCTCCATACGTCGGAGATCAACAACCCTGTTCTCAAAGAAACATTCCTAAGCCCTCCAGACAATCTCCATCGTGCATGTGGCATAGTTGAGACAGGTTACTAGTTTCCGAACATAAACATTTTATGGGGATTATCCAAAACAAGGCTTTAGGTCTGCATTAAGAAGAGGCACTCTAGGAGATAACCTCCTTTGGGCTTCCTAGAAATCCCACCACGAGAATACTCTTGTAATAAACTTTGTCTCCAAATCGATGCAAGCCAAACAAACTAAATTACTCAAATCCTCAACAGTATCAATACCTTATTCATGTTTCCAACTAAACCAGTGCTAGATAAAACACAGAATCGAGTCAAAAAAATCTAATTTCCAAAAACGACCGGCAACCAAAACCCCAATCCGTCCAGCGAAAATCCCAAACCAAAGAGCATGGTGCACAAGGGTGCTTGAAACAAAACGAAGCGAACAAAAACGAGTGACCCAAAAATCAAGACAGAAACGCATGAAAATCTGTCAGAAATAAAACGAGATAATCGATGACAAAGCCATTGACGCGTTTAAAAGAGAACAAACGAAACCCTAGCTTGAATATCAACAAAAAAAGGCCAAAAATCACACAAGAAAATCAAACCTTCCGCCTAAAGGGTAAATCGATCCTCCTCCTTCCAATCCAAATCAGAGTTTTCTCGCCCAAACGGTCGCAGGATCGATCGACAGGAGAGGGAGGCAAAGAGAGAGGGAAAGAGAGCAAGAACTTGCCCGGAGAGCGGGAATAAAAAATGTGAGCCTAAGAGAAAGCCCTTCGGTTTCCATGTTCTAACATCTGTTGCCTGCCTGTTCTAACGTGTTCTAACCCGTCATTCTGGCTCCGCTAAGGGTATCATGCGTCAAAATTCCTCCACCCAATGGAAGACGGCCACGTCGCCGGTATCGGCCTTGCAAGTCAGAATCAAAATAAGACGAAAATCTTCCGCTCGTTAACGGGCGTTTAGTTAGGTGGATTAGTGGGTCGGATCTTTTAAGACCCGGTTTAATCAGAACCAAATCTCTCTTTGGATAAAAAAGAAATAATATTCCGAGACCCGGTTTAATCAGAACCAAATCTCGATTTGGATAAAAAAGAAGTAATATCCAGTCCAAATAAGAGGGGATTCTAGTAGAAAGGCAAGGTGTGATTGTCAATTTGATTCCCATGAGTGCTATTCTTTTGGCTCATGGTACATGACCCTTAATTGACATGTGTCTCACTCTCTACGTAACTATGTCACATGAGTGCCGGTGCCAATGCGACGTATCTCAAAAACATTGGGTGCGAGGGTGCATATATATAATATATATATATATATATATATATATATATATATATATATATATATATATATATATATATATATATATATATATATATATATATATAAATGTGTGTATTCATACTATATATAATTTTAGTTTATTTCTTAGTTTAATCTGTCTTTTTTTTTACTTTAATTACTATATAGTGACAGAAAAAAATATTTTGAACTTGCATACAGAATGACGCAGTTAGGTCGTATGAGGGGCTCAGCCACTTCAGGAAGGGAAAGAAAGGAAGAATGTTGTGTGAAGAATTTCATGGCTAGGGAGAGAGGTGTAGATCCAACATGAATCCAAACCCAATCCATGTTGACGCCTAGTTCAAACAAAAAAAAAAAAATCCATATGCTGGATTCGAGTCTCTTTTTTCCAATCCAATACCTAAATACTTTTGAGAACGATTTTTTCTTCTATGTACCAAAATTATGCTTTTTCTTGCACAAAACGTGATTTTCTTCACGATTTCTTCTCATGAAGGACATACTTATCTAAGCAAGGGGATTTGTTTTACTTTGAATTTGTATGAGCGTAATTTTATGATCTGGATGTTACGTAATTTATAATCCATTGGCTACTTTTGCGTTTTGCTTCATATCCATTACTACCATTTAGTCAACAGCCTTCTCCGCATCTGCATCACTAGAGAATACTTCTGTTTCGTTTTTGTTCTATATTAGTAACGATCGTCCTTTTCTCTAATCTTTCTTGTTGTCATTGTTTTATTCCCTCTTCTCAAGCTTATGTTCAAACTCATCAACCTTGGGTTCGTTTAGAGACCATTGCCATTTTAGTGCATTGTTCTTATTGTGAGCATTCTCTCAAATTTTATTTATGCCTTTCATGGATCCTCTCAATGATTTTGCTTAGTTAATTGACATAATATATCTCTAGATGAATGGTTGTGAGTTCTTCATATACAGTTTTGCAGCTTGAACTTGTGTGATTGATCACTCTTCACAATGTCACTCTCTGTCCAGGAAGTGAAAAGAATCCTACAACTCATATTTCAAAATCCAACGGTAAGCGTTATAGAAATTCAATCTCTAATGGCAACAAGAATAAAAATTCAAAAAGTAGTAGCCAAAATTTTGCATTCATTTACCAAAAATTGGCATTATAATTAGTTCATTCTCTTGCTAGGAGAACTTACACGTTCTTCTATATGCCATGCAAAACATAATCAAAATGAAAATTAAACATGTGTGATCTAACTTCTGACAATAACGGGAAAAGGAGGAATCCGCCCGAGGAGGGGCTTGCGTCGAATTAGCTAGTTGGTGAGGCAATAGCTTACCAAGGTGATGATCAGTAACTGGTCCGAGAGGATGATCAGCCATCACTATTTTTTTTTCTTGATTACTATCGGTGGTATTAATGAGTATTAGTGATATTATCAGTAGTATTGATAATATTATCAGTAGTATTGGTACCTTGCTCAGGGTCCTATCATGTTCCATTGAAAAGAATACATAAACTATTAGTCTTAATGACCCAGTGAACAGTTCATAAAGGAACACGGACTCAAACACAGGTGCAGCATAATCTAAACAGGGATGGAACAAGTCTATGCAAAAAAAAAAGCCAAACATGAAATGAATAAACTTGTATTCTACTATCGACTTGATTCATAATCTGTCCTTGATATAAACCATGGTAGCTTAGATGATCATTTCATTTAGAATATTATAACGGCTCAAGAACAATTTACTCTTCATATGGCCTTGTCATTTTTGAAAGATGCATTCCCTTGGGTAGAATAGCTCACTTGCATGTGAACATTCATAACAAGTTCATCAAACGTTTGCCTAGCTTTTGCGAAATTATAATTGTAATAATCATTTGTTGGTTAGTCTTGTATTTAATTTCGGATATAGCAAGTGAAAGCAAGTCCTGGTAATAAAACAAATGGTCTCAAGTCAATAGTCACCAGTATTACTTGTGCCGTGCTCCACATTGAATAATCAAGTGATCAGTGCGATGTTCTCTCAAATATCACAATCTATTGAACCTCTTGAAAGCAGGTCTATAATTTGGAGGGTGTGGAGCTTTGGCTAAGTGTCCTTGGCATGCGTTTGAGAAGCTTTTGAAATGTCATAAATATTAAATTACTCATTCTTTTTAAAAGTCCTTAAAGAAAAGTTTTTCCTCTAACAAAAACTATTTTTGAGTGAAGATGTGGATGACGTCCCATAATCTCGATTGTTTGTTTTCACCTACATTTTTTTGTAGCCTCGAGATGCGTAGCATAGTTGGTCAGATTGGTGGGCGGATGAAAGACCGATCGTCAGTTCGATTTTCTTAGGGCACAACACTTTAGTTAAAGGACAACCAAAGTCCAGCCATCCTTTTCTTCATGTAGATGAATGGGAACTTCAGTCTTCCCATGTTTTGAGAAGGAGAAACATATTTCATCATCTTCACTTCAATGTCATTCTTTGCCATATCAATATCTGGGAGAAAAAAAAGAAAGCCTTTAGTTTAGTACCCTTTTATTTGAAAGATGTAAATGAGCCTTTTGGCATCCCCTTCTTGAAAAGAGAGCCTTTTAGCATTTCTTTTATATGGTTAGAGCTATTTGAATTTTAGAGTTACCCTTCTAAGGATACCATATGCAGTACAAAGCTTGTGCCACGAGCAAAATAACTTGTCTAGTTAGTCTAGCTTCAAGGAGGAAGACACCGGCAAAATGTGAGTCGAGCATATTAGCATGGGTTTCAGATAGAATATAGTATTTGCATTCTTGGTTATGAAAAATTAATTTGCAGCGTGAAATGATGTTAAGTTCTTGAGCCTTCTTTTTGTCTATCACTTTTTGCTACATTGAGTGCCTTCAAATTTTTCTGAAACTAAGGATTCATTGTGTATTATTTCTGTAACAAAAAAGAAAAAAAAAATTCAAGGATGACACTAAAAAATTTGATAATCACTTGGTGCATTTTCATATTTATTTGCATTATATTCTTACCTGTACATGTGAATTTTGGTAGTTGTACATGGAACTCATCCCATAACAGGCTCATTGACAATAATACTCAATACCAATTGCTGGCCTAGGATAACGTGGCTTTCTATTTGAAACAATTTAGAGAAATATAGTGCTCTAGTTTCCTTGTTTTAGGCCACCAAATGACATGAACACAGAGGTGGAACCAGTCATTTTTTTCTTAAGGGGCCGAATTATATTTTCAAAATATTATTTTTAAAGGGGCCAAATAAAAATTTTTGTAGATCATGACATATAAATTTTTCTGCCGCCCAAAATCAAGGGGGCCATGGCCATCGCCCCCGCCAGTGCCCGCCCCAGCCCTGCCTCCGCCGTTGATGAGCGAACATTTCCACATTGCTTGGTTCATAAAGTTTCATTCTCCTCCAAAGCTTGGTTGGATTGATGCCTGATAGTCCCTTCTCCCTTAGCAGCGATTTCACTGATCAGCACACATGAACATGAACTCTTTCTGCAATTCTGAATATGATCTGCCATGTTGGTGTCGATGGTGCTAAAAAAAATCTATGATTCCACCAAGATAGGCTGCACTTTATGGGGATTAGAGTTTCCTCGACACCCTTAGGCAGCACTGAAAAGCTCTGATTTGCCAACTTTGATGGGCAATCTTGCGACAATTATCCGGTGATTGTGGCCACATATGATATATCTAAAGCCATGAGGGGCACCGCTTAGCTGGTCGGACCTGTAAAAGTCTAGCCATCAATTCGATTCCTATGGCCGCTGCTCTTCTAAACTATAAACAATGGATGCATGACACTCTAGTTGATAAGTGTACTGCTCCCCATTGGGTCCCAAGGTAGGTTTGGACTCTCTGAGCTTCAGCCTCTTCAAGACATCCCCCCTTCACTTATGATATCTAAAAAGTTTATAATCACAAGCAACATAGAATCTTATCAGCATGAAGAAACAGGCAACAGCCACCGATCCAGGCCGGACTGATCTTAATTGAACGTTTTTCCAGCCTACTTTCACCCCAGGCACAACAAACTAAACCATTCAATATGACCAAGAATCAGGTTGTATTGCATTGACAACGATTGCTCTTGTAAACTGGTCACTCTCAACGACCAACCTCAGTCAAATTGTAGCAAAGAGTTAGATGATTGAATCATGAAATGGTGTTACCTGGGCATCAGGCCGGCCCGACACCCAAAACTCAAGCCCGGGCCTAGCCTGTCCGACCTAGTTAAAATAGAAAATATTTTTAAAATATAAAATATTTTAAAAATGGAAGATTTCATACAAATGAAAGATTATACTTCAAACTGAAGATCCACTTACACAAAGGCAACCTCCTTTAGTGACAGTTTTCGTGGAACATCCACCTTTACATAGTTAAAAATGCAGGACTCATGATTGGTCAAATTTGTTACATTGGATGTATCCCTACTGTAATTTGTTACGTGAACACTAACACATTGTTGTATTAAGTAAACCTAATCTTTGCGACAAAGTTTCATGAAATATTGTGTTGGTTATTTTTATTGCCAAAGACCCACTTATGAATGTTACTTCTGCAAACTTATATTTCCTTACCCACATTTGATAATACGCCCAAAACTGTTGAAATTTTAACCAAATTTGAAATCCATTGAGGAAAATAAACATCAGAATTCTCGACAGTCTTACTTTTGGAAAAACCAAAAATATCATGTTATCTAAGGAGAGGGGGAGATACCCCAAAGAAGCCAAGCCCCAACCTCTTTCTTCCTACTGCAGCGTTTGGAACTGCTTCATAACATTGGGTGGGAGCACGATACCTGTCAACTAAAATGTCACACATTCATCGTTTGTAGTTTAGAGGAGTAGTGTCTACAAAAATCAAACTAACGAGAAAACTTTCATCGGCCCACCAATCCAACCAGTTATGCCTACCTCCTAGTAGGTTTGCATCGAACATGCTGGCTTTCACATGCAATCTAAGAAGGCGCTTGATTGAAAATGAAACTTATCTTGGATAAATTTCTCAATCAGATCATGGGAGTTATTATTGTGAATAAAACCTGTTTAATTGGCCTCAACTTTCATATATTCGGGCTTAATTTTGTTAAACATGGTAGACAGAGAGAGGAATTAGAGAGAGAGAGAGAGAGAGAGAGAGAGGACAAAATAGAAACTCATTAAAGAAAAAAAAAACGTTCGGGTGACAAGATGTCACCAAGAAACAAAGGCAACCAAACAAAAACCAAAGATGCGTGGAATAGAAAAATCACTAAACAAAAAAACAAAAGCAAAAAACAAGAACAAAAACAAGAGTAGGAGATAACTAATAGAATAGAAAGCAAAAATCATCCTCCCACGGATTGGGGAGGGTGAGCTGGTCATTTGCCTTGACAATGCATTGAGGCTACAAATAGACTTGGGCATCGGGCCAGTTTGTTATGGGTCGATCCTCCGGCTCAGTTGTAATAAATAAAATTATTTTTAATATAAAATATTTTTTAATAATAAAATATATATTATTAATAATAAAAAATATTATTTAAAAGATATCTTGGGGCCAACTCGGGCTGGGTGGCCCGAATCCGAGACCGGGCTGGGTTTTTCGAGCCTAACCCAGGCCCATACCGGAGAGGATACCAGGTACCGCAATGCCATGGCCCGGCGCCTAGATCTAGCTACAAGTACCGTTCTTGTTTTGAGAGAATGGAGCGATTTTTGCTAGGCCTATTTGGAAAGCAATGCAAATACTGTTTTGTTCTAATGAGAGAGAATATACAACACTCAACGTATGGTGGTGTGGCAATAGGGACCTACATTAGGAATATTTTTTGTCATTTCCTTCCTCTAACACACAAGATGGTGCAAAAGTGATTCTGCTGAATTTCAGCAAAAAAATTCTTGGTTTCTGATTTGGGCTCATAGTCATGAAAGATCGCTGCGTTTCTGACTAAGTTCTTCCTGGTCAAGTAAAACGAGCAGGCCCAACAGTTGTAAGCTTAAACTTTTTAAACTTCGGATCCCTTTTAAGAGCAGCGACACCACGTGATCACTGACGTCCCTTCTACCGGTCAAAAGACGCAGTCGCCTTCGCCGGAAAAGTGCAGTGAAGCTGGAATTCTAAGCGACCGGCCGGTGGTTCTCCATTTATTTCCGGATGGCGAAAGCAGCGAGATGTCAATCGAAAGTTCACGCAGCTTCGGTCCTCCTTCATCGCCGCCATGATGGTTGTTTTGAAGAGTTGCAGATAAATCTCACGACTTCATTTTCAAAGCAGAAGAGAGAGAAAGAAAGATTCTTGTCTGTGAATTTTGCCTTTACATGCTCGGAGGAGTCGCTTGTCACACGTTCATTAATGAGGGAGCGTGACAGTGCATCTCTGGCAGCTCACATGAGAGAGAGAGAGAGGGGAAAGCGCGTCCGCTTTTGCCAATGCGCGTGGTAAGCGTTTGCACGTTGCTGCTACCTTTGTCGACAGAGTGTCGCCTCCTCTTCGACCTCCTCCTCTCCGCCACAGATTTGGCCCAAAGCAAGCAGACTTTTGATGTAAGTTCTATCCCAACCACTTGTTATCCTCAATCTTAGAATTAGAACAGCATGTTTGGGGCTCGAAATTAATTACCCAAAATGCCTCTTTTCAGGGAAAATTCTTTTAAAAAGAAAAAAAACCCTGAAAGAAGTGTTTTTGATTGGAATGCCTAAAAGGTATAACGTAAGTGTTTTTGATTGGAATGCCTAAAAGGTATAACGTAACTGGTAAGGCTAGGGATCTGTATAAAACATGTGTTTAGTTTGATTCTTATGAGCGCTATCTTCTTGTGTCTTAAGGCGATAAAACACAACATCTAAGTTGAATGGTGCAACGTTATATCGCTGACACTGACACAGTTCAAAACTTCATGCCTTCGAGCCTCGCTTTGGGTGGTAGGATGGTCCTCTCACTCACTCAAAGTCAAAGGTGTTTTGACACCAACATACCTGGAGAGTTTGAAGAACATTTGGTAATAAGAACACCATTTTCTTTTTCTTTTTATGCAGTTTAAAGTTTGAGACAAATTCATAAAACATGCCAAACAATGTAGTGTTTCTATTACCAAATGCTCCCTTAATTGTTCTTACTACCTCACTAATGACAGCTTTAGGAAAAGTTATTAGGAAAAGTTATATTGGGTGTTGCTTGCATTCGACCCAAAGCTCTTATAATTGTTCTTACAAAAGTTTCTAGCGCCTTTTACATCACATGTATCTGTTTCTATTAGAAACTTGAATCTACATGATACATACAAAGAAAAGAAAGAAAAAGACAAATGCATAGGTAATTAATAAATCAAATCCTATTCAGATTTAAGAAACGACACATGATTAGATTTGAATTTAAATAAATATCACAGACGAGTTTGAGTCAAATTTAATTTTAGATAAATATCCTATAGCAAATGTCTATATATTTTGAAAGCCGGTTTACACTGCAGTGCATATTTTGGATGATAATTAAAAATAATAAGATTTAGATTGTGACTTTGGATGCGGATATAGATATGTTATAGACTTTTGTTTATTGACATACAAATCTGAATATATGAACACCCGAAGAGGTATATGAACACCCGAAGAGGTAGATATGGTTAAGAGGACATCAAATTCAAATCCATTAACATCCCTATCTGTTCCTCTAACAGTATTAGTAAAATCAAACATTTAAGTTAATGAACATTATTACATTCAAATATCAAACTATATGAGGATGAATCAGCCGATGTGACTTGAATCAGCCTCATGTCGGCCAATATTTAGAAACCACTTAATCAGCCAGTACATCCACATATATATATATATATATATATATATATGGTGAATTTATTTTTTTAGAGTCACCGAGTCATCTTATATGCATCGTCCGATTTAACATGATAAATGATTAAGAAAAAAAAAAGAAAAATGCAGTATTTTTTGTCATCTAATATTAGTTTACAACTTTTTCTGTTTGTTTTTCTCTCAACAATCTATTTACTTTAGATAGACGGCCTTGGTGAAACCAATGAGTGACTCTATTTAACTAGAGTCATCGTTATATATATATATATATATATATATATATATATATATATATATATATATATATATATATATATATATATATATATATGCGGCATGTTCATACTTAGGCGTGGCCTTTGAGTACTTCTTCAACTTACATTGTTAAACATATTTTCATGCTTGGATGTGATTATTAATTAATACAACGAAGACTAACTGTCTTACGTCACACTACAAGTTTGATGGTCAAAATTAAATTTCTTATGACCTCTAACCAAAGCAAGGCCTGACTCGTTATACTACTAGATCGAGATTTTGATATTACAAGAAAGTTTCTGCTTCAAAAGGTTCAATAATATTTAATTATTAATTATATGCGTTGACATTGGACGCTCATCGGTGGATTAAATAAACGATAAGCTTCTTATATTGGCCTAAGCAATAGATATCAATTGCCAGCTGATGTGATTAAATTTCTCGAGAAAAATAAAAACAGTTTCAAAAAAAAAAAAAATCTATTAGCTTCTTTTTGGTAATTAAGAGCAAAAAAAGGTAGCTTTCGCTTCTTAACATTAAAATTACAATCACTGTTTTCTTTTTCCAACTTCTAACAAATATCTATGTGCTTACCATATAGATGTGTCTAGTACGACTTCTTGACCACAAAAAGTTATTTTTAAACATATGCTTGACTCGATTTTATTCCATAGAAAGTATAAATGGGTTTTTTATTAAAATATACTTTGAAGATTGCTCTCCTTTTGGATGCCAAGTTTTTAAAATATTTATTATATTTATGCCAAGAGGGTACCACCATAAGATATGAAGATCGAGCATGTATATATAATAAGTAAAGAACTTGACTTTTTCTTTTAATTTTTTTTAAAGATGGAAAAGGCCTCCCATTATATTAGGAATTGTATGGCATGCCACAAAGGGAGATGAAAAAGTGTCCATTTTTTATTTCTTGTGGATTAACATGGCCTCAACCTCACGTCGTCTCCGTTTGATCTAAGAGAGAAGAAGGAAGAAAAAAGAAGGGTTCCACAGAAGAAAAAGTATTGAAAAAGAAGAGGACAGCAAAGAGTTTACACCAACGCTAAAAAAGACATTCTTGGCACTAAGTAGCCCCCCCAACTATCATTTCTTTATTCATTAAACAGTCCATCTACCATTCTTGCGTTTGCGAAACTTCAATTAAGTTATGAGATAAAATTGGAACGATACAGATAAGATTAGCATGACCCCTGTGCAAAGATGACAGACACAAATCAAGAAGTTTCAATACTAGAAAAAACCAGTTGGAACAATGAAGCACATAGTTTGGGTGAGCGAGAGGGTCAAAACCACTGCCCGAGTGAAGTCCGAAGGCTCTCCCATTCCCCCTGCCTCCGGGGTCCTGAGCTGCGTTAGTGTCAGTGATAAAACGAGACACTCTTCAATTTGGATGTTGCGCCCCAAGGAAGCACATAGTTGATATGAAGAAAAAAACATATTTTCCTTAGGTTGTGTTTATTTCACCCCAGATCTTAAATCCACAGTGGTGTAGTCTGAGATTTCTAAAATTTCAAATTCATGGATTTAAGGTCGGAGCCCTCCATCTGACCTTAAATTTATGGTCTTTAACATGTAGTGTGGATTTAAAATTCATGCTAATGAGATCGTTAGTTTGTTAAAACTGAAGATTTTCCAAAGCACACCTTCTAATGCAACCCTCGAATCTTAGATCTGGGACTATCGAATGCAACCTTAAAGTGTTTATTGACTTTTTTTTTTTTAAAGGTTATTATGTTATATTGCCATTAGACTGGTGGGTCACAACCTTCTTAGTATCAACTGGACCACTCTGGGTATTAAATCTAGTTCACGAGTACAACTGGTTTGGATCTGGAGTTTGAGTTACGCGTTTTACTTTCTTCTTTTTTGATCTTCCTTTGTTGCATTTGGATTTGATTTTTCCTACCCAATACAAATCAGATCCATTTTCACTATTTGTTTAGTTGGAAACATTGGTTGTGTTTGTCATAAGGCATGGATCCATGGAGCCTTCTCATGTGACCAACCTTTAGCTGCGGGCGTCTTCTCTGCCTAGAATCAAGTTTAGAAACCACAGTAGACACATAGTTGGTCATAAAATAATGATCTATCGTTTAAAATATAGCGTGTGTTTGTGAAGATTGTCAGTTTAAAGCAAGTTCCTATGAGGAATCTCTCCTAGTTACTCTCAAAGAACCAAAAGCAACCTGTTTTCTTTCTTTTCTGTAATTGAGTCTGATATATTTACACATTTTCTAACGTCAACTTCTGCACCAACGGTAGAGAGAGAAAAAGGGTTCAAGTAAACACATTTTCAAAGAAACAAAGAAATTTGAGCAAAAAAATTCAATGGTCTTACCAATTAAAGAGAAAACAAGAGCACCAAGTTGGTGTTGATCATAATTGGTCATTGAAAATTAAGACAATGGTTATAAGATTATGTCCAACACTTAATATCACTGAATAGTTTCCAGTTCCAAAACAGTTACTAGATATACATTGTGCTTTAGAGTCTTAAGCATTATCTAAGTCACATCGGCACTTCAATAAAATTTATGTACCTGTGTTCTTATACCTGCACCCAAAATGGATACTTGAACATACTTCGGTTATAGGTACTTTCTAAATAGACATTAATCCAAGCTCCTTAATTTTGTCATTTAATTTTTTTTAACTCAACTTTTAGGTAGTGTTTGATGGTTAGGAATTTCACTGTAGCAGTGGAAATATTATTCAAATTCTGAAAAAAATTCTTGCGTAACAAACGCAGAATTTTTTTTTCGACCGTTAAAGGTCGATTCTGGAAACATGTTTCCTGAAACATATTTCCACCCGGAGAGGTGGAAATATTTTTCCGGAAACTTTTTTTTGCCCGTTAGGGCATCGCCTTCGACGCACCGAGGGGGAGAGAGGGATGGAGCATGACGGCAGAAGGAGGCGCAGAGGCGGAACGCCGAGAGGAACCAGAAGCGGAAGGGTTCTCAGTTGGAGGCGAGAGCTCTCGCCCTGGTACATGCCCTATCTGCAAGGTTCTCTCTCTCTCATATTTGTGGTTTTATTCTTTTCTTCCAAAGGGAGGAGAGAGAGAGAGAGGATGACTAGAAGAAGATGGAGCCACAGAGGCGGAATGCCGAGAGGAACCAGAAGCCGAAGGGTTCCCAGTTGGAGGCGAGAGTTGTCGCCCTCGTAGCTGCCCTATCTACAAGGTTCTCTCTCTCTCTCTCTCGTATTTGTGGTTGTCTTCTTTTCTTCCGATTTCGTTCCACTCTCCATTTCTCGTCTAGCAACGTGACGTTCATTTCCCTCTTTCTTAGACTTGATTTCTATTTTTCATTTTTATCTTCTTTTTTCATTTTTATCTTCTTCATCGTCTCCTTGAGCGGGTTTCTTTATGATGCGGTGGTTGCAT